>QAXD01000164.1:14248-80931 GCA_004335575.1 Haematococcus sp. NG2 | reverse complement strand
TTTAGAATTTAAATTGTCACATTTGACCCCGGTTCACAATTCACCCCGCCCCCTCATATGAATATGTGTTTTGCTGCGCAGGTTCAAATCCTGCCGATTGTGAACTAATGATGACATGATGTACGTGTGCCCAGCACGCACCATTGCCTCCTGTGGCTCTGGGCGGGAGGCGCAGCAGCAGAAGTAGCAGGTGCAGGCAATGCCCACGGCCCAGATGATGATGCCCGCAGTGATCAGTCCCAACCACTTGCGTACGTGGCATACCTGCGACCATGACCCCAGTGTTATGACAGAGCTCTGGCGCACCCAGCATGCTGAGCTTAAAGATCATCCCCATATTACACCCCTTCTGTCATTGGTGCAGGCCAACAGTAGCTGGCTGACAACACCCACAAGTGCAACAGCAAGGAGCACCCACCTCATCAGCAAAATCCAGGCACTCCTTGGTGTCCTTATCACCAAACTGGTTCTGGCAGTCTCTGTAGAGCTGGAGGCATTTATCGCCCGTGTACCCTCCGATAAGCCCGGCTGCAAATGGCAGCATGCAACAGGAGCATGGGCATGAACGCTTTGTGCTGCAGTACAGCACGCACACAGTATGCATGAGTCGGCATGCACTTCACAGTGTACAGGCATGCCAGATCATGGGCACCGCCTGTCCCATCGCTGCACATTTGCAGCGTAAGCCAGCACTGCGCCATTGAGCGACTGCTATTCACATTCGGAATGTGCTTTGGCAATGGAGGCACAATTTACCTGCCACAAGCACGATGCCTGTGATGCACAGAACGATGACCATGGACCACACCGTCTTGGCGGTCTTGCTCTCGGCCCCCCTGCAAAACAGTCACATTCCTGATGAACGTACTGGGATTTAATGGATAGCATTGAGTAGTGAGATACCAGTAGCACGCCATCCTTGTTCCGTGCCGACTGGGGTTTCGCAGGGGCGCTGAAAAGGACCTGAGCTCGATCAATTAATTCAGGCGTTATACTGCGCACAAATGAGTGCATGCAGCAGGTCAACTGCGCAACGATGAATGGGAAAGAGAGGGATGTTTATGTATATCATGCTGTGCTTGGGAAAAAGCTACAGCCGCTCAATTCCCACTGCTGTAAATCGAAAAACTAGTCACAATGCAGGTGGGTCATTTGCTGAAGCGGCCTACCTTGCAGCTAGCACTGCGGGCGATCCCAAATATAATGTTTATGCGCCTTACATAATGTATTGCAGATCTTTGTGAAGACCCTGACCGGCAAGACCATCACATTAGAAGTTGAATCTTCCGACACTATTGAGAATGTGAAGCAAAAGATTCAAGATAAGGAGGGTAGGTTGGAGATCTTCATGATCTGGCACCGTCAGGCCTGAAGTGCCAGGTCGCGTCAGCTTCGGTTGCGGGGGCGCGGGATATGAGCGTTCGTTGCAGCTGTGACGCACTTTTGGGGTTGCTTCGGGGGTATGGTGGGGACCATGCACCATCCATGCGGCCACGCCAGGCCAGGCCACGCCCCGCTGTTTCTGCCACTGTACAACAGACACACAGCGCTGTGGTGCATGCATGTAGGGCCTGTGCCGTGAGACTGTGCTCAAAATGATAACTGTTGGGGTGGGCCCTCGCAGGCATCCCCCCCGACCAGCAGCGCCTCATCTTTGCTGGCAAGCAGCTGGAGGATGGCCGCACCCTTGCTGACTACAACATCCAAAAGGAGTCAACGTTGCACCTGGTGCTGCGCCTAAGGTGCGTGGCCTTGGGGGCACCAGCATGTGGCTGCCATGAGGCACAAGGGATGTCTTGCAACGCGCCCTGTCTCACTGTCTGGCTTTTTACACGTGCGGCTGCCCACACAATATGTATGGGGTTACCTCAGCAACCGGCAGGGTGCGCTGAATGAACTCAGCAGGGGTCGTCTGCCCGCTAGGTGCAGCTGCGGCATGTGTGCTACAGCTGCTGTGGTCTGAGCTGAACTGCAAACATTGATGGTGGTGGTGCATCAGTCGTGGTACTGCACTAGCACATGACGTGGCCATTGGCATGACGTGTGGGATGGGTGTCACAACGTGGCAACGGCACAGGGGTGGGATGATGATCAAGGTGAAGACGCTGACAGGCAAGGAGATTGAGATCGACATTGAGCCGTCCGACACCATTGAGCGCATCAAGGAGCGTGTGGAGGAGAAGGAGGGCATTCCCCCTGTGCAGCAGCGGTGCGTGTGGCTGCTGCACCTTGTAGCGTATAGGGTAGCGTATAGCGTTGCTCATAGTGCATGTGGGGGAACGCTGCACATGTCATGCTGTGGCCTGTAGTGCCATGTGGTCTCACATCATCACCTTCTCCAAGTCAGATTGTCCTTCCACAAACGCATCCCCATGTACTACTGCCCGATATCCTTCTGCTGCCTTGCCATCCTGACCAGCTCCTCTGCCACCTATGTCCAGCACCCAACCGGTCCAACCCATACCTCATCTTGTCACCTCATACCTTCTCTGTCGCACTGGCACCCTGCGCATCATATCAATCCCGCACGCTCACATGCGCAACCTTCATTTTTTGGTCTGCATGGACCCACGCGCTGCAGGCTCATCTTTGCCGGCAAGCAGATGAACGACGACAAGACAGCCAAGGACTACAACATTGAGGGCGGCTCCGTGTTGCACCTGGTGCGTGTGTGACGTCACGTGTGGGTTGCTGCCACGCTGCAGGCTTGTGCTCGCACCTTGGCTGGTGTGCATCAAGTGCTTGTGCACCTGCCAACTTTCTGGACCGGGTTGCACCTTGCGTTTGTTCATGCTGCCTGCAGGTGCTGGCTCTGCGTGGCGGGCATTAGAGTTGCAGCCCCGCTGCCAACATGCGCTGATGAAGGGTGTGTTATGTGTGACAAGTAGGTCCAGTGTGGGAGGGAGGGGAACGCAGGATGCTGGGAGTCATGTGACCCGTGTCAGCGTGTGGCTTGCACCGTGTAGGCGCGCATGTGCATCGCAGCTGCTAGCAACGTTCGGTGCGTCTGTGCATGGTATGGGCTGCCCCTGGCCTGTGTGATGCCCTTATGTTAGCCAATCCACTCTTTTTGACAAGGCAGCCTGGTGTTCACCGGCCAGGCTATTAATCGGGTCCCAATGTGCTCAGCACTTTATTTACAGCGAGGATGTCATAAGGGCCAAGCTAACCAGGCCGATCTGACCAGGCAACTGCCACTGTAACACGCACACGTACTCGCCAGTACTGCCCGGTTGCTATGATTCATGTGAATTTAAACAAAGGCTTGTGTTTTGTTGTTCACCATGGCATTCTTATCAGTGGTGAGTCATCTTGGCATTCTTGCCCTCAACTCATCTTTGAGGACGTGGTGCCAGCAGACCTAATGCAATGCCAGCAGAATCAATGCACGTATGAAGAAACAGTAAGCAAGAGGACCACGCGGCTAACGATCCTGAAGCGCCAGAAGAACATGAGCATAATCAGACATCCCACATGGCCTTGCACGTCTCGCACTGATATATCTTCATCATAAAGCAGTATCACAGGCCGATCATTCGCCTCCCTTGCCACACATTGAAGGACTATGACGTATGAGTGTTGCGCGATCATGCCTTGTTGCTGCACTGAAAGTTCATTGCTTGTCACTCCCGCACGTGAACCAGATCAACTGACAACAAATTCATGACAGCAGATGAAGTTCATCGCTTATCACTCCCGCACGTGAAACAGATCAACTGACAGCAAATCCATGACAGCAGATGACCGCAAAATGAGAGACTTGGTCAGAAGAGCCCCTTCCCTGTGGGTGAAGCCTACCACCAAACACTGTTGCAACTTTGAACCAACATACTGCCGGGCAATGCAGGCATGCTAAGCTGGCGTCCCATATCTGCCATCGGTACTGAAACTTCAACCCAAAACCCCCTACGTTTTCAAGCCATCAAGCTTGATAATGCCTGCCCATAAATCCCAGGTCTGCATCATGAGACCTGCAGCCCTTATCACGAGACCTTATGCATGGTGCTGCTGTGTGCACCAGCCCTTGGTCGCAGCATGCCTGCTTCAAATGGCAAACCAGCGCTTAGATCACAGCATCTTGATCTTACTGCTGCCCCAGCGCGCATCACAGTACAGCTGCCCCGACAGCTTTCCACGCACAACTAAAGTCGCACACTGCCACTCACTCGCGCATGCTGCCAAACTCCTTCATGCTGCCCAGATTGAATGACTTGCCCCCTTTGCCCCCGTTGGCCTCGGCCTTGGCAGCCAGCTGTGCCGCATACTCCGGTGACAGGGCCACAAGCACACGCTGCACCAGCTCCTCCACAGCCACCTCAGGCGGCAGCTGGCTCAGCAGCTCGGCCACACGCCGTGTCTCACTGTTCACCTCGGCAAGGAACGGCCGCAGCACACACAGCAGGTACAGCGCAGCCAGGCACATGGAGATGGCAAACACCACCATGTGCTTGGTCAGCGTCTGGTCGTACACCTCCACCACGTGCGTCTGGAAGGAGTCCCGCAGCCGGTCCAGCCCGTCATGGATGTCGGTGCGTGTGTGCCAGAAAAAGTCAAACTCGGTGCCGTTCATGCCTGGCGTCAACCCAGTGGAGTTGACCACTTGCTCCACACGCTGCAGGAACTCACTCATCTGCACGTGTGGTTGCGGTGCATGTAAGGCGGTACCGTAAATCCGCAGCAGTACAGGTAGCGGGGTCCACAACACTACAACCGGTGGGTCAGCAGACTGGTGGCTGTGACGCTGCTGGCAAGGCATGGGCTCAGTGATGTGCACATGGGGAGCAGCTGGTAGCGGTGCTGGCAGTGTGGAGTCAGGCGCACCAGGCGGTCGACGCCATACATCGTGAACTCGTAGTACGGGCTTTCACCCAATGCCGGGCAGTCGCCAGCATACCGAAGGCACATCGGCTCCTGCAGCACCGTGGAAGGAGGGGCGGGCAGGAGGTGGGATGGGGTGTCAAGGATTTGATGAAATGCATTCTTGTACACTGGTGTCCGCTGGAACTGCGCTGTATGCAAGCAGGCAGGGGGCTTGGGGACATCCGCTTGCAAGTGTGCATGATCTACTTTGCTCTTCACATGCACCCCAGCGGCAGGCCACAGAGCCAAGCACTGCAAGCGTTCCACCAGGTCACCGCACCTGGCTGAACAGGATGCTGCTGCCCTTGTTGGCTGCATACACGATGCCAGTGGTGGCCAGTGCAAAGTGGGGGCTGGTCTCTGTCGGCACTGCCTCATGACCTGGCACAACAGGGGCAAGGGCACGCGTGAGTCAAGAGGACAGGGCCGTAAACCTGATTAGCTTATATAATAAACCCTGAACGGCTAGCATGCAGCCGGCTCTGCCCTGCCCACTCCCAAACGTTCCCAAGGCAGCCCCGTCTGCACGGGCCCATCCGCCATCCAAATTGCACGTACATGTGAACGCTTTGCTTGTGTGCACGCTTTTGCAAGGCTCACCGTACTTGGCAGCCGCCCACTCCTTCTGCAGCAGCCGGTAACTGGTGGGCAGCAGGCCGCGCAGCTGCTCACGCATGGCTGGGTCCGTCTCCACACACAGCTCCTGCACGGAGAAGTACACGCGCTGGTAGCGCGCCGCGGCCGTGTTGACCAGGTTGAACGTGGCCACTGGGCCGCTGATGGAACGCAGCCCCGCGTAGCCTGCGGGACGGGCAGGCAGTACATGATGTGCATGGCAGTACACGCAGTGCAGGCAGTACAGGCGATACATGGCCATGCAGGCATGCAGCAATAGACTGTACTGTATTGAACATGTGCGGCAGTCCATGTGCGGCCATGCAAACCGGGCAAATCATGTGTATGAAATCATATGCAGATTCATATCTCGTGGTATGGAGGCAGGGCATGGTGGGAGCTGCGTGCGAACTGGACAGCCCCACAGTCACGCAGCACTGCACACTGCACACCCCGCCCCCTCCTGTGCACGCACCCACGGCTTGTGAGATGATGATTAGTGCGGCCCACAGTGCAAAGGGCCACGTAAGCCAAAGGGTGGTGGCGTGGGAGTGCAGCAGCTGGCGCTTGGATGTGGGGGACACCTGAGCGGAGGGCCGCCAGAACGCGACGCGCGAGCTCAGCGCGCGCAGCAGGGACAGCATGCCTCGACCGGCCGCCTCGCGCAGCTGTACAACACAGGCAGTTCACGACGAGGAACAGAGTGTGAAGTTGTGGCCCATGTGCAGGGATTGGGTAAGGCAGGATGCAAAGGTGTGGAACATATGTGCACTATGCAGCACGTAGTCCTGTTGCAGGGTGGCGCAAGATCCTCCATCACCAGCAACAGGGCTGTCCGTCCATTACCTGGCCTCCCTCCCTCCACAACTCCACCATCCCCCCCCCCCCACTCCCCGCAACACCTTCCCGCTCTCGCTCTCACTCACACTCAATTTCTTGCGCTCAGCCGCCATGTCCTTGATGCTGATCTTAATGACTGTGGTGTCGTGTGGCAAGTCGCCGTTGTCGTCATCCCCCTGCCCCGTCCCTGCCCCCTGAGCCGCAACCCCGCCGGCAGGCACCCCGACCGGCGCGCCAGCCCGCGCCGGGTCATCCTCCTCGTCATCCGACTCGTCCCCCAACTGAATGCGCTCATTGGCCAGCGCACGCACCATCCCAATCGGCACCAGCACAAACACGTTGTACAGGTTCCAGCGCTGGAGGGTCACTGCGCTAGCCGCCCACCTGCGAGCCAGGGGCAAGTAGAGTGACAAGATAGATGTGATGTCAAGTGGCACGTGCCCTGATGATTGGCCTGGGTCAGGCAGCACTGGAGCACTTGCGTTGAGCTGGGCTGCATGATGTGCTGCAGTTATGGGCGCTGCTGTGCAATGTGGGTGACCATGGCAGAATGTAAGCTTACCAGTGTGCAGCATGCGCATGTGACGACGAGGCACTCACCACTCAAGCAGGATGGAAGCAATGCACAGCAGGATGCCTTCGAGGCACAGGACATACAGGTGCACCTGGTGCAATACACAGTGCAGGTAGGCAATCGTCGCACGCCTCAGAAATCGGTATATGGTTTCAGGCAGTGCTGGTCGCAGCAAGCTTGATGGCCATGGAACCAACAGAGGCACGCCGCTGGCCGCGCAATCATTCAAGTCAGGATATGCACAGCTGCTCGTTGAAGTGACCTAGCAGCCCTCAAGAACCTCAAGCCTCAAGGTGAACCTCAAGCCAGGCTGACCGTGCATATGCTTGCATTCGTGTACTGGCCCTTGCAGGGACTCCAGGCCCAGGACGCACCTGGTTCACCTGGCCGGCCTGCTCAATCACCAACTGCAGCAGTGCGTCCATCGTGGCATAGTACCTGCGCGTGTGGTGGGGTTGGGCTGGCGGTTGAGGGGCCCTGGGGTGAAGCACCGTTCAGGAGTGTGGAGTGAGCAGCTGACAGCAAAGGATTTGATGCACAGCATCTGGCCCGTTGCCTGCATTGCCGGCAGCGTCCTCAGTGCGACGATGACTTGCACAAAGGTAGCAGAGGGCCACAAACCACTTCACATGGTGTGGAGGGGGCAGGCAGGTGCGTGTGACACATGCGGTTGGCCCAGCCTCACATCCCTGCAGCAGCTGCTCCACTTACCCGGGCATCAGCTGTGTGGGGCCATTGGCAGTCACATACAGGAACGACGGCCATTCCTGGAAGGATCTATTGCTGTGGGCCGCCATCCAGCTGGCTGCGTTGGCCCACACATCTGATGCGCGCGCAACGAAGTGCTGGCCAAGCGCGGACAGCGACACAGAGTGGTTGAATGCGGTGGGTGGGTCTGTGTCCTGGAACAACGTCTCAATCAGGGTATCCCGGTCCCACAAGTCCCTGCAGTTGAGGTGCGTGCAGACTGCACTCAGCATAGTACTTGTAAAGCTTCTAGATTGGGGTGTAAGTGTGGGTGTGGGTGTGGGTGTGGTAGTGTGGGTGTGGGTGTGGGTGTGGTAGTGTGGGTGTGGGTGTGGGCACCACAGGCTCATGCGCAGCATGTGCCACCACAAAGGCAACAGGTGTGAGACAGCAGGGAGAGCTCGCAGGCGCAGGTCATGCAAGCGGGAGGTCACACGTGTGTGACACGCAAAATGTGTCTGTCATGCCCCAAGCTGTCATCCATGTGATCGCGCACCTCAGGCCAAACATGTCAGGCAGCCGCCGCTTGCTCTTGAAGCCCAGGTACACGCCCTGGTGCAGGCGCATGAGGTCATCGATGTGCTGCCGCATCTCTGCGGACCGGCTCGGCAGGTCAGCTGCATGCACATGCATGTGCGAACACAGCGGGTGATTGCAAAGCCTAGCTGGTGTGCCAGGTCGGATGTGCCACGTTGGCTTCACGGCCCCAGCTGCATGTGCTCCGTCACTGATGGGCAAGGCAGGTGCAACGCAGACGTGTGGCTGGTCTGGCAGCAACAGCATCACGAAAGCATGACCTATGCACTGCACATGTCACATACAACACCCACACATGGTTCATGACCCCCTATCAGGGCCATGGCCATATCAAGGTAGGCGGGCTGCTGACCAACTGTGCGCTCTTTCACACATATACTGATATACAGCATGTAAGATGCTGGCACCATACCCTCACCTGGTCCTGAGAGGCCTGGCAGTGTGGCAACGCCCTGGCCCGAGTACAACAGGGTCACATCACGGGTGGCTGTCATCAGCTGCCCTGCGCTCTGGCAGGCCAGGCCCGTGTTGTCCAGGTCGGTCACGCCATCCCTCTGCAGGTGCGGTCACAGCGTGATGTGTGGCCACGGCACGAGACGCGCGAGCTGCCTGAAAACGTGGCACATGTTGGTGCTGCCAAGCCGCTAGGTGTAGAAATGCTGGCTCCTCACAGGGCAGGTAAGCAGGCACACAAACAGACGGGCAGGCAAATAAGCACACAAGCACGCCTGAGTGTATACTTGCAGGCAAGCAGGCTGCTGCTGTAGGTGGACAGCAGTCACCCAGCTGCGGCGGCACAGCAGTGCTGCATGCTCATGCACACCTGCATTCGCACAAGCTGGTAGATGGTCACAAACGTGGCGATGTGCACGACCACCAGCATTGTGACCACACCCAGCGTCAGCCGCTTGAAGCGGTGCACCTTCTGCTGTGCCAGGGGGCTGCCCAGCATGCGCGCCAGTTTCTTGTACCGCTGCCCTCGCCGGTAGTCAGTCATGCGGCCGTGCGCCTTGTCATCCACTGCTGCACCAATGTCCTCACTGTCTGACGTGTTACTGCACACAAGCAGCACCAGCACCAAAGCACACTGGTATGTTTAGTGCGTGGTACTAGGCAAGGGCCACCGTGCTGCAGCCAAAACAACTGGAGCTGTTGGCACTGGCCAGACGCTACGGGCAAGCAGGTCGTACAGCAGGGGCAGGAAGAGGGCAGCTGACATGTTTGACGCAGCAATTCTGAGCATGTGCTGATCTTCGCGCACATGCTATGGTGGAGGACCCAACAGCCTAAAATCGACACAACGCAGCAGCTTCACTGAAAAGCCTCAGCCGTCAAGCAAACTCCCAGCACCAGGGCAATCAAGCAAGCTCCCAGCAGCAGAGCAGACCCCCAGCAATGGCCGCTGCAGAGCAGCAGCAGCAGCAAAAGCAGCGCTCACTTTGTGTCTGCGTGCGCAATCACGACCTCCTGGCCGTTGTCGTCGGTGCCACTGTCGTTGCGCTGTGGTGGCCCAGCACCGTCGTCACTACTGGACCTGTCGTTGTCCATCGCCGCCGCAAAGTCAGCGCTGCATGTACGCCGCATGAATTCCGTCACCCGTTTGGGCACGTTAGCCCCTGATTGCAAGCCACAGCGGACTGCATCACTTGCCCCGACATCCCATCTCCAGGGGCGCTCATGCTCAGCAGCAGCAGCAGATGTGGTCAGCACATACAGTCTGAGGGGAGCCTCGGGCACATCAGGGTATGAGTGAACCGTATAGTGATGATCACACCCAGCAGCAGGACAGCTGCGCGTGTGCGGACATGGCTTTGCACACACAAGTGCGCCCACCCACCTGATGCTGGTGCGGCGGCTTGCCATGCCCTCCCGGTTGTCAACAAGGCTGTCTACCGACGAGCGCCGGCTGCTGGAACGAGCCAGCCTTGGGCTGTGAGGTGCTTGCCCGCCATGCTTCATTACCCTGCAGTGCACAAGCAATGGCAGGAAGCCAGCTGAAACAGTGCACGCGCCTGCCCTTTCTGCTTGCTGCTACAGCCAGCTGCCACAGTGCAGGACCACTTGGCAGTGCACGCAAATGGCACCTGCTATGCTCAAAACCTTAGATGCAAAACGCGCATGACACGGCTCACCACTCTAGAACCCGGTCGCCAATGGCAAGGCCGCCCGCCTCATCGCTCTCGGGCGGCAGCAACATGCCCTGCTGCAGCGGCACACCGCCACCCTTCCCACCACCAGCACCCTCCGCAGCCTTGTCCTCAGGCTTTAGAACGGCAGGAGCAGGGGCAGGAGCAGGAGCAGCTACAGCCCCATCAACAACGAACCGCACGCCACTGCGCGTCCGGCTGTCGTTTTGGCTCGTGTTGCGCGCGAGCGACCCCTGCCGCGGCAGAGCTGGATCAGCGGGAAGCTGAGGGGTGACTGGGTGGGGCAAGTCAACCACCAGGTCTGCACTGCCACCATCATGGTAGTGCAGCAGCGGCAGGTCCGAGGAAACTTCAGAAGTTGATAGGAGCGCTGCCTCCAGCGATTTGGGCACAGGCAGGCGGGCCGCAACCTGCGGAGCTTTCTCTGGCGGGGGCACCGAAGGCGGCCGGGGCACCAGCGAGGGCAGGGCCAGCTGTTGCTGCGACAGCTGTACCACACGTTGTGCTATTGTTTTATCAGCTGGGCTCGTGGGCGTGGCTGGTGAGGGCCCCAGGGCCAGCCATGCCGCAACCGTGGATCTGGGCGCAGGCTCTGGCTGGCCCTTGGCGGCAGTGGCGGCGGCACGCTGAAGGGCGGGGCTAGCTGCCCTGCCATGCAGCTGTGCAGCACGCTCCTGGCGCTGTGCGTGCTGCGCCACTACATGCGCGACCAGGTCCGGCCGGCTGATCACAGCCCCGCCCAACGGCCGCACCACAATCCACGCGCCCTGGTTGTGTGGCTTGCGCACAGCCTGCACCGACAGCGCCGTGCTGAGCCCGTCACCCGTGTGTACCACCGGCACCTGATGCAGCGGCCCCACCGTCACCTTCTTCTCCCGCTTTGGCTTCTTCAATGCGCTGACCTTGCGGGCTGGCGCAGCGTTGGGGTTGGCGTTGGGGGCGGCATCTTCCATGCCGGCCAGGCCACCTGGCTTGAACAGGGGCTGCAGGGCTGAGGGACCCCGGGGTCCAAAGCCTGGCATCAGATCACCTGCAGCCACCCAAATGGTGCGTCATCATGGCTCTCAGCTTCACATCGCACACGCACACCCCCGGCGAGTGAGGCAGGCCCACCAAGCAGCATCAACAACGCACGTGTGGTACTGTCGTGATCAAGCATTCATAGGCTGCAGCTCCCCGTGTGCAGCATCCCCGACCCACCAATGTACGACCCCAGTAGCTGCTCATTGGCCAGGCCAAAGATAACACCAGGCGTATACATTTCACCGCAGCCATCTGTCTCCACCACCGTGCCTTCACCATCCACCTCCATCACACCAGTCAGCAGCTCAGCACGCCACAGCTGGATCTCAATGGCCAGCTTGCCCGATTTGATGCTGTGGCACATGCATGGGTCAGGTTCAGGGTCAGGTGAGAACACAAATGGATCATTAGGGCATCATACACATGTCGTCAACCCAGCTGAGCAGTGCAGCAAGTGTGGGCAAGCAGCACCCAGTGGGACCTGACACTTCAGGCCCACCAGGCTCTCACACCAGCACGTACCTGAAACCTGAACGCTGAAACCCTAAACCCTGCATTTACACCCTATCATTAGATCAATGTGCCTTCCATGATGCCACCGGAAGGGTGGAGACCACTCGCACCTGTGCGCGTCAAACACGTTGGTCGACAACCGGCGGCCAGACCCAATACGGCCACTCATGTTGGTCAAGGCGCGGGTGAGCGACGCCGAACCACGCACATGCGTCACAACCTGCGCACCGAGCCGGTCGTGGCACATCAGGTTGTGCAGGTGCAAGGCATGGGCAGTCAGTGTACAGGGAAAGCAGCTCATGCGGCCGTTGCGATGGTGGACGGCTGCAGAAGGGCAGCTGCATCACAAACTCATGATACGAAGCACAGCAGTAGGTGTTGTGCGGTCAGGTGCGAACCCACCGTCATGAGCGCGGGGCGTGTGGGGGTGGCAGCAAAAGACAGGCCGTCCAGGGCATCCTCATCATCCACATCATGCTCAGTGGCAGGCAGCACGCCCACATGGAACGACACGCCCGGAGTGGCAGATGCACTGCAGGAGCACATGCATAACTTGCATTTGCATTTGCAGTATGCATTTGCGCGTTGCAGTCCGCCTCTTGACCACAATATTTGTAGAGAGGCAGGTGCTTGAACCTGCCGCAGAACATCACCAGGGCTCACGCACAAATTGCACACAGGGGGAAATGCTAGTGAACCATTGGCCCTGCAGGCCGAAAGGGCGGGACACAGCAGCTGGAAATCAATTTATTGCAGGATGAGGCCTCACTCACGCTGATGCAAACTGGAGGAGAGCCCGTGCCAGCTTGCTGGCGGTAGGCTTCCTGGCCTGAGGGTATGACGAGCTGGTCGGCTTGGGGATTGTGGGTGGGGAGGGCCGAGGTATGCTCACATGGCCGGGCGGTTCACCAGCACTGTAATCCCCGCGCGGTGTGCCCATCAGCACGACTTCATCCCCGCTTGCATCACGTGCCTGCGCGGGCACCGCCTGTGTACTTGCTGCAGCTTGCTGTGCTGCACGAGGCAGTGGGTCAGGTCCACCAGCTGCCGGAGGTGCTGGGAAGGGGTCAAATGCTGCGCTCGCTGTTTCCTGTGGCCCCTCTTGCCCCTCCCCTTCCTCTTCAACATGTGCAAAAACGTCCAGCACCGTGCTGATCCTGCGCAGCGCAAGCACGTGGCAGGGTCATCATCAGATGGCCATCAGAGGCAGTGGCAGCCAGGTTTGCAGAGGAGCCAGGCTGCGGCCCGCCTGTGCGAGTCAGACCTTCAAAGAGTGCCGGCCCAGGCGACGAGCACCTGGCAAACTGACAGCACACTGCAGCCCTGAGCCTGCACTGGTGGCCTGCACTGGAGCCATGCCCCCTCCATAGCATCACCCTGCACCCTCGAATCTGCATCAGTGGTGCAGCTGACCACCACACCTGCAGCCGATCACACACCTGCGGCCGATGATGAGCTCTGGGTCAAAGCCAAACAGGTCCCCCTGCGCCCCGCCCACATGCGTGATGATGCCCGAGGTGTTGACCAGCAGGCTGAGGCGCAGGGCACCCAGTGCCTCTGCCATGCTCAGCTGTGTCAGGTGCACCACGTGCAGCAGCTCGCCATTGACCTGTGGGTGGAAAAGACAGGGGGCAGTGGGGAGAAGGGGGCAGTGGTGGCAGGGGGGCAGCGGGGGCAGGGGGGCAGTAGGGTCAGGGGGCAGTGGGTAGAAAGGACAGGGGCAGTGGCGCATGTTGTCGTATGTTGAGCGGCTGGGGTTGGCCTTTGAACGATGCAGAATGACCTCACAAGGACAGTCACATGTTCATGTAATCCCTGGATGCTATTGCTCAAGCCGCAGCAGGGTTCACAG
This sequence comes from Haematococcus sp. NG2, assembly GCA_004335575.1. Classification (NCBI taxonomy): domain Eukaryota; kingdom Viridiplantae; phylum Chlorophyta; class Chlorophyceae; order Chlamydomonadales; family Haematococcaceae; genus Haematococcus; species Haematococcus sp. NG2. The sequence goes on along the minus strand of QAXD01000164.1, from coordinate 67,223 downwards.
AGTGTACACTCACCTCTCGCTTGTTGATCGTGGTCACACGGAAAGGGACATGTGGCACAAGCATTGCGTCTGCACTGCCAGGCAGCTTGGACAGCAGCACAGGGGCAAGGCCCGCGCGGCATGATGTGGGTGGTGCACGCGTGTGGGGAATCGACTGCAGGGCACAGACAGAACCGCATGCACAGCGTTGTTCGTGGCCGCTGGGCAAACCTGCTGCAACCCACAGCTGTGATCAGAACGACTATGAAAGGCGGCATTATGGCTGACCACAACAGCGTTAGATCAGACCAAACTTCAGCAACTGACCAGGCCGATTGCCTTGTGCAGCTGTTGGAAAGGTGCCGGCATCATGGTCTGCAGTGTGCCCGGCAAACCTGTGCCAACGAGCTGCTTCAAGGTCCCACCCAGAGCCTGGGTACAGAGATGCAATCATGGCGGGCGATAGGCATGCGGCCCTGACATACACCAGGAACATCAGCAAAGTGGAGCCTGCAGCAACTATAGCAGAACAAGCATTTGCATGATAGCTGTATGTGCTCGTCAGTTGTTCAGCTCTTCACAAGAGTGTCAAGGTACCAGTCCCACCCTGACCACCACGATGCATTCTGTGTTCTACATGTCCGTTTGAAGCTGAGGTGCGCTTGACAACACTGTACCGCTCTGCTGACCCCATATGCGATCACGCTTACCTTTGCCAGGCTCGCAGTAGCATGCACAATCCTGCCGTCCTTCCCCACCACCAGCAGGTGCTCCTTCACCACATCAGCCTTGTGGCCTTTTGCAGCCACCCCCGGCTGAGTGATGACTTGGCCCAGCACACTGTTCCGCCTCGAGTGCAACCGCCGCATGACCGGCTCATCACCACCCGCGCGCTGCACACGGCTGCCCCCACGGGTGAGGGGTGGAGGGGCAGGCAGCTGCATCATACTGGGAGCAGGATTGTGCATTTGGGCCATCAGGATGAAGAAGGCGTGCCGGCCCAGACAGCCACGAGTGATGGTGATGTCCGCCTTCACAGGGTCTGTGGGGATCAGGCGTGCAGCATACTGAGCACATGATGGATGAGCACTTGTGCACGCAGATGCTGCGAGCTTGACATGCCGTGCAGTGGACACTAGCTGGTGACCATACCCAGACGTTGAGCACAAATATGGTCACACCGTGCTGGTGCCCATGGCTTCTCCAGACACGTGCAAATCCCTGGCCCCCTTTAAAAGAGCAGGGAGCCACCCCCCTAGAACACACATTTTACTATGGGAACGAACACACACTTTACCATACACACATCCAATACCATATATATACTACCAGATATATTATTTTTATCTCTTTCTCGCGCACCCCGCCCACCTGTGTACTTGTGCAGTAGCTCCATGCCGCGCAGCGTGGTTTTGGAGGCCAGTGGGTCAAGGCTGGCCCCAAAGTGCTCCGACAAGCCCTCCAGGATTTTCTGCTCAGTCTGTGTCAGCATGTATCAGCATTCAGCAGCATTCATGCGAGCCATTTCATTCACGCATTTCATTGCCGCAATGCAAACGTTCAGTCCAGGTTCAGCACATCAGCCGCCGCCCACAACAGTGCAAGGATCATACACAATGCAGCCAGCCATTGCTGGATGCTGAACCCGGCTGTGGTAAAGCAACCAGCACCTGCCACTGCTGCATTGTCCCAACCTACACAAGTGCATCATACACCACGTACCAGTGAGAGGGCCCTGTCAGCAGCATGTGGTGACAAGATGTCACTCAGCAAGTTGCTGCTGCTGGGTATGCCATGCTCAATGGCTACGGACTGCCTCGCACGCTTTTTTTCGACCAAGTGCATCAGTTCCAGCACACTGCAGCACAGGCCCGCCACAAACAGCCATGGCTTGTCAGGACACCAACCGAATGTCTGCTACGGATGGTCGTGTCTAGACTTGTGAACCAAATGGATGTGGAAAAGCAGCGCCAACAACGACAAATGGCAACTGGCAGCGGCAGCAGCTGTGGCACGTTCAGGCTGCGTCCTGGTGCAGATGCTGGCCCAGGGTTTAGGTGCCAGGAAGCCATGAGGGGCGACCTCTGCCATCCAAAATCATTCAACCCACCGTGACAGATCCTCGCCTTGAACCGCCAGCTCCTCCACACCGACACCCAGCAGCTCCTCTGCCTTCCACCCAAGCATGTCACTCCACCCCATGTCCGCAGTCACCACCTGCCCGCTGCCTTCCATCACCCATGCCATGCCAGTCTGGGGCGTAAGGGGCACCTCCTGCGGGTCCACACAAAGAGGGCGGTTGCAGCATGATACTGTTTATCACACAACATGGGTGCGTAGACTGCGTACGCTACGCTCAGTACGAAGCACAACCAATTCAACACTCCCTCCCCTCTCCTCATATGATGATATGAATGATAAAATCTGCTCAGCATTCTCGCCCCTCATTTTCCCTCACCTCTATGATGCCCAGAAACATCATGTCCTCGCCAATGCCGCTGATTTTGTGCACGGTCAGCGTGATCGCAAAGACGTGCCGCTCTTTGTGCAGCCCCACGAAGCTCGAGCGCTTGGACATGATGTGCTCCACACCTGGTGTGGCCAGCACAGGCAGCATCACAAGACATTGAGCGTGGCACGACAGTTGGGATGGCCCGATGCCAGCAACCATCAGGCGGTCATCGGCAACCGGCCGTTCAGGTCACACTGTTCAGCCTAGCCCAGACACGTAAGAGCTGAGATCATCAAGCTAGCGTGACTGCATGGTGCATCAGGATGAACTGACCCACCTGACTGGACGTAGGCACGAATGTATGAGGTGTGGTGTTCAGCAAAAGGAGGAGGGATGATGCAGGCCACGTTCTTGCCCTTGATCTCAGCTTTGTGCCAACCAAACAGTGAGGTGAAGCCTGGGTTGGACAGCTGGATGGCACCTAAGGCATCAATCACCACCACAGCCCGTGAGTCCCGGTGGTTCCCCAGAATGCCCAGAGAGTTCCCACTGATGAGGCCTGCCAGATCCTCCAGCCCTGCACCCAGCTGCTCAGCTGCAGCCTGGTCGATGCCAAGCTCTCCAAAGACATTGCCGTTCTTGGCATCCTCTTCGGCCTGCTCCAGTCTGTCCCCCTCTCTGCAGCATGAAGCAACACAATCAAATGCACAAGCTCCCGGTTGATATGAGGGCAGCTGCACGAGACATGCATGCTTCAAAGCAACAAACACATAGTTTCCAGCACCACAGACAGCAGGCCTCCCACTCACGTGAACCACTTGGCTGCGCCCCAGGGGTCATGCTTCACATCCTCCAGGAAACGCGCGTACAGGCGCACAATGCGCATGTTGTTGGAGTGGCGCATCATGACAGACCTGCATGCAGCCACCGAGTACAGCATAGTCAGCATCATCAGACAGCATAGTCAGCGCAGTCAGCATCATCAGGTTGCGGTCTGCAAGTAATGTGGATGCCCAACACCCTTGTTCAAAAGCAGCACAAGCCAAGTGTTCTTTGTCTATGATAAGGCAGTGCAACGTAATCGGCCAGCAGCCATGCACGCACTTGTAGATGCGGTCAGCCTGCTTCACCGTCATGTCAATGCGCTTCACTGCCTTGATGAGGGTATGGAGCTGCACGTTCAACAGGCAAGATCAACATGGTTGAGGACACTAGGCATGAAACAAGCTTCACTGCAAGGTGAACTGCTGTGCTGTGCTGGTATGCTGGTGGTGCTCTACACAGCTGTGCTGCGCTGGTGCACACGCCCCACAACTCACCCATTCAGTCAACTGGGGTGCAACTCAAGACGCGCACCTGCACATTGGACTGTGTCAGCTTCATCCAAAACACCTTGAGCGCGTGGAGTGCCTCCTTGTGTGCCCTCAACACCAGTGCTGTGTTTTTCTGCAGAGATTGAGGTGCAGAATCATGATGACAATAAGCGTGTGAGTGCTACTCATGTCCAGGTGCATGCATTATGACGAAGCTGGTCAGCTAGCAGGGTTCGATCTCTGCACCATCCGTACCGCCCTGTATGCAGCTCTGCAGTGGGCTGCAAGGCTGCCACAGACTCACCTGCAACTCCACATAGCTGACCAGGTTGACAGGTCCATTACCAGTCTTGGCTGCACTGGACTGCTGGGTGTGCTGCTGCTCACGGGCGAAGATTGCAAATTGCTCCAGAAGATTGGGAGACAACTTCTTTGATGCCTGAAGCTGGGTGTATCCGCTCTGGTAGCTGCCCTGAACTTCTATGAGGAAGGAGCTCCATAAGATGATCATGTAGGGGCTGTTGGGCAGCTGCGTCATGCCCGCCTTGATCACTGCCTCAGCCAGCTTCATGGCCTCAGGGTCCACCACCTCCTGCTGCTTGTCCACCCAGCAACGGCAGCAGCGCGCCAAGATCTCGGCCTGACGCGCGTCTGTCATGCGGTAGATGTGGCGCGGCTTTGTTGTCCCTGGATCCGCATGCCTGAACCTGTCCAGCACGTTCACGGTGAAGTAGCGCAGCCGCACCCATGCCAGGCCGGCACCTCCCAGCACCATGGGGCAGATGCCGATCCAGAGGGCCAGAGTGGCTCCGCTCTGGATGTCCTGACCGTTGTTATCTGAATGGTCGATATCCCCAGCAAACACAACAGGTAGCAGCACCACGGCGGAGTATGCAACGCCTGTGTAGAAGCCGGTGCGAACATAGTTGACCCAAGGGACCATGTGAGGCACCCATTTGGCGTACAGGAACACGAGGGCCAAGCTCGATGCCTGCAGGGCAATCACGTAGGCCGGGAGGTTGTATGAGAACCAAGACTGCAGGACCACCTACACAGCAGAGTTACGTTCAAGCGGAAGGCACCGCAGAGTCCATGGAGGCATCGCATGCAGCCATCAACTTTGCACCCACCAGAAGCCCCAAAGCCATCCACTTGCGATTGGGGATGAAGATGGGGATGCAGGTGATCAGAAACCTGCCACAATGACAGTGAGCAGATGTAAGGTGTTAGGAAACCAGCCTGTGGCAGCTGACTAGCATGCTGCATGCCCTTAAACAGATTCCCACGTTCTGAAGTGGTGGTGGTAACACAGCTGCAAGGTGTGCCATCAAATGCCATTGGCACTCCCTGTTTTCGTTTTGGTGCATGCAGCATCGCAGCTTGTGACGCAGTGTTTTGACCAAGCATCACCTGAGCAAGAACCCCTGAATCTCCACTCTGCACACAGGGGATGGAACACAACACATCTCAAGTTCTAACGTCATGGTCTGACTCCAGTGTGCTCAAAGCAAAGACACTGGTGATCAAGTTAAATCTACAGATGTCAAGATCACGGCATCACGCTTACTTGGCATGTGAGTAGGCAAGCATGTTGTGGCTCAGTGGGTTGAGCTCCATCTCAGCTAGAAGGAAAGCACAGGCCAGGACCACAAACACCACAAGGGAGACGGCTGCCACCACGAGGTGGATCAGGTGCGGCATGGAGAAGCACTCTGCAGCATTGCAGCATGCATCATGGCAGCATCATGTCACAAGTCGGTAAGCCATGTGGTTGCTGTGTGAGCAGCGTAACTGCACATGCTTGCCATATGCCAAGTCGCCACTGGCATGGCTGGCACAGGTCCCATCTGGTGCCAACTGGGGCCAAGCTGACTCCTGGTTTGTAAAGCACCTACGTCGGTGACCCGGAGAGTTGCTAAATCTGGTGCACTCACCCTCTCCCGGGAAGTTCTGCAGGTGGTCTTGCTGCTCTGGTGGGTTCACACTGAAGTACTGGCAATCGAGCGCCATGAGCAGCAGGCTCATACTCATGATGTCCAGCATTTGAAAGAAGATGTTGGCGTACCACCGCAGCAGCATGATGGGCCTGCAATGAGCACCAGCGGCGCACCACAGAAGTTGTTGTACCCCATCAAGTTGGTACAGCAGCTGCCCGTGTAGCGGCTTGAATGCCAATGAGCAGCAGCTGCACCTTCCTTGCAGCAGGGCCATGCGCCTAGGATTATGTCCTTGAGTACTTACCAAACGAAGTCGAAGCGGTTGTTGGTGAACGACCAGCCCACCCATACACACAGCACCACCACCGCTACCAGGCCCAAGATCATGACGTAGAAGGCAACGAGGAAGAATTTGTAGCCGCGCTCTGACATGAACCAATCCAATGAAATGAAGCTGAATGCGCGCCACCACCTGCAGTTGTGTGCAAGCGCATGCAGACATTGGTAAGTCTTATGTTGCATAACCTGCACTTGCACGCCAACAAAGCATCCTGGTGCAGAAATCGCATGAGGCTGGCATGCAGCTCATGACATGCAGCATCGTACTCACGCGTTGTCCTGGTTGATCTGCCATCCGTATTTCGGGTTCACAACCAGCAGGAACAGCTGCAGCACGTCCGCCAAGAGCTTAAAGGCCACAAACAGAGCCTGCATGGAAGCCATGTGTTCAAGGCAGGGCAGGAAACGCACTGCTTCAACATGCTCATACACCCCAAGTCTTGACCACAGCCCTGCTGAGGAGGATGCCCGCAGCCCATTGTTACGGCATCTGCCTTGCAGATACACGCCAGCTCCATGCATGTGCCATATATAGCCCACCCTCCATGTTCGCCACCAAGCTCCTGAACGCACCGGCTTGTGCTCACTCTCCTTCCCAACAGTGAAGAGCTGCATGCAGATGGAGGCATGCCTTAAAGAAACAGCCAAGAGGCATAATGTGCAACACCATCGACAGGTTCACATGCACTGCAGTACATGAAGCAAGTACATGGCTGGAGCTACAGACGAACAGCTCCATGGCCCACGCACCACTCCAAATGCCCCCGTCAGCCAGGGACGCTCGTCCTTCAAATCCACGGCCCCAGCGCCAGCCCTAGCCTGGGGCTCAAAGGTGCAGATATGCAAATAGGAACGTCATCAGCTGACCCAGATGGATCAACGCCATGCCGCCATTGCACGTAGCCGTTGGAACGGGACCATCAACCTCTGACTTTGAGTTTGAGGAGGACCTTAAGCGATTCCACACGCCCAGCCTAAATCCTTCATCGTTGCAGCTCGCGGCCCACACAAGTGGCACAGTGGTTGTGCCAGCCTGTACATGCATAAGGGCCATGTCCCCTGTGAACTTACGCAGAGGAGCGGCTGTTACCGCCCTCGCTGCCAGCTCCAGCGCTGATGACACTCATCGAGTCACCAGCAGCTCCAGCAGGTCCCTCGCAAGCTGCTCATAGCCAGGCTTTTCAAGACCTCTGCTCATTTAGGTTTTGCACTGGCATGTGCTCCTTGTGCGTGTTCCGCCTTACTTCACACCCTTTGCGCATAGAGCTGAAGCCAGGGAACGTTACTGGTACAGTTCATTAACAACGTATAGTGACTCTAGCTACGCATTGCGGCATCCTGGTGCAGGGCCCGCTAAACCCCTGCTGGGCAGTACGTGTACAGGTGTACTTAGGGAGTGTGAAGTACGCCATCCAGTTGCGCAAAGCAGCGCTGTACTAAAACACAGGTTCAAGAGCACAAGGTGACCACCATGCAGTATGATGGCTGCCTTGTATGTGACAAGCAGCTGAAAGCTGTGATAGGCCTCTGTTATGTTATGCACTGGGCATTAGTCCTAGTGCCCTATGCAGCCATTAAACAAGCCGGCCCCGCTGTGTCGCAGCAGGACCCATGCAGCATGTGCCTGTGCAAGCACTGCTACTGCGCTGCTCCCACTGGCAGCAGCTGCACTGCTGCTGTACCGCCTGTACTGCCCTCCCTTGGCCAGGCTCAGCAGCCTAGCAGCAGCACACCCAGGTCATGGATGGCCTTGAGGCCTGAGACCGCAGACACCTCCACCTCGCTTTGTTGTAGCAGCTGGGCATCACATGAACACACGCCTCATGCTGTTTGCATCTTGTCTGGCATGCAATACACCGCATTGAGGATAGCTGGCGCTGAGTGCACGCAGTTCACAATGCCCGACTCCCTGCACTGTTCTTCCAGGCCTTCACTGTCTTTCTAGCGTCCTGCACGCTCACCAGACCCGCTGGTCGCGACCCAATGCCGGAGCCCCGCCTGCCCTCAGTAAACTGACAGCATTTGTCTATCATGCAAAGAACTTGAAGTTGGTTCTGCTGCTGGTTCAAAAGATATGGCCAGGAACAGAATCCATGTCCTTACTTTAAACCATGCCAAGCTATCATATACCGTACCTCAGAGATCAGATACTGATTCCTGGTATGTTACTTAATCATGCTACTCATGCTACTCATGCAATTCAAGCGCATCAACCCATGGTCCGTGGTAACACGTCCCCACCCAGAATGGCCCAAACCACAACCATCACAGACACACCACAGACGTATATGATGTACCGTATGCACGTGGTGTCGTTCAGATGCAACGCCCTGCAAACTGGCGGCACGTTTACAAGCACAATGACATGACTCCACAAGCTGACATGCTGTACCGGTATCTAACTTGACTTGTCGCATAGGCTCAGGAGCTGGGCGACATCGGAGCCTGCCGCATCCACAAGTGCCAGCCTGGCCAGGAACCCTTGAGCCAGCTCCTGCACCTGCTGCAGTGTTGACAGCTGCGCACGCATCTGCGGCAGGTGCGGCAGCAGTTGAGCCGCTGTGGAGCCGCTGCTGCTGCTGCTGCTGCTGCTGCCATCTGGATGGGCGTTGCCGTTGCTGCCTTGGCGCTCCTGCTCAGCCCCTTGGGCAAGCCGCTGCTGCAGCCAATCAATCAGGACAAAGAAACGCAGGGCGGCTACCGCCGGCTGGCTGGCTGACAACGCCACCAGTTGGGCAACGGTGCCAAGCCCTGGCCCTGGTTCCCCAGTGGCACGTGATGGGGCACTCGCTGAGGCTGCTGCAGCATCCAACAGCAGTGCCAGCGCGACCGGCCTCACCAGAGCCCACTCACTGCTTCCCAGCGTGATCAGACCCATGGCCATGCCAGATGGCCAGCTGTCATGCAGGGCCGTTTGCGATCGTGTGGCACCTCCCCCACCTGCCCCACCCTGATGCAACAAGGCCCATGCAGCCTGTGCCTGGGCCAACAGTGGTGCTGCACTGCTCCCACCCGCAGCCGCTGGATCGCCTCCCCTCAATGCTGTACTGCTGCTACTGCCCTCCACCCCCACCACCATCCTCCGTGTCAGACCCACAAGCTCCTTGATGTGTGCAGCTGGGCATAGCGCTGCAAAGTGAGTGGCAAGCTGCAGCAGCCCAAACACCAGGCGTGCGTTCGACTCCACCCCCCCGCCCCCACAGTCTGCACTGAAGGACTGCTTAGCAGCGTAGCGGTACACAAGGGATGCAAGGTCCGCGCTGCTCAGCACCAGCCGCAAAGCAGAGCCGTCCGCCGTCAGCACGCTGTGTAGAGTACGGGTGATGAGCGGGGCCAGGCCATGGCTGCTGTGGCTGGCCACGTCACGAGGGGGTGCAGCACGGTGCACGAGGGCTGGGCCCAGCTGCTGCAGGTTGTCGTAGAACTTGGCCAGTGCTGCTTCATAGGCCGTGTCCGAGACGGCTGGGCCGGCTAAGGGCAGCAGGTTGTTGCAGCGCACCTGTGCGCACCATGCACACCATGCACCGATGTGGGGTTGACGACCATGCGGGATCCCTATGTGGGCCTCAGGAACCACATACATCTGTTCAGGACGCACAACCGCTTAGCAGCTGAAAGCCAGGAGTGTGTGTGAACATGCAGTTGGCGCCACCACGGAATCATCACACCAAAGGCAGGTAGCTGCCCAGTCGGGTGCCGGCCTGCGCCTACCTCTCCATTGCGGAGCGTGGCGCCGTCCCACTCGCGCTTGGGAGCACGCAGGTTGGCGTCTGCTGTCCGCGCGGCCGCATGGCAGCTGGCGTGGATGAGGTTGAAGTACGTGACAGTGGAGTACGCGCATGCCAGAGGGCCCGTGCCCGCTGCTGGCAGCAGCATCGCCGGCGTTCCTCCATTGGGCAGCGGCCAGGCACCTGACAGGAAGCTGCCGCCATTTTCCCCGCTACTGCCATGTGCCCCGTCATCATCTGGCCCATCCCCCTCTTCGTCCTCGTCATCCTCCTCATCCTCCTCCTCCACCTTGCGCGCGGGGAGTACTTTGCAGTACACATACGCGCACAGAAGCTCTGACGGCCGTACCGCATACCCTTCACGGCACACACAGCACGTGAGCGCTGCATCCTCCTCGCCTTCCTCCCCCTCCTCCGCCTCGAGCGCTGCCAACTCAGCAGCCAGCTGCGAGCCAGCTGGGCTCGCGAGTGCGAGCGCGAGCGCCGAGCGCGGTGTGCCAGGCGCTGTGGCACCTCCCGCCGGGGATGTGCCCCCAAGCACTGGCCTGGACGCGCCCATACTGCCTGGTGGTGTCCCAGCACCACCAGACGCAGCCGCTGCCCCATGGCTGCCTGGAGCAGCCACACTGGGCGGCACAGCTGTGCTGCCGGTGGAAGGTGCCACATGGTGGGTGGGTGGGGCCCCTGGGGTGCTGTGTCCTGAGCTCATGGCCGCGGGGCTGGCAGCCCATGGCTGCAGCTGGGGGTGCATCATGCCGGGGGACACAGAGGATGAGGGTGTGGGGGAGACAGGGATGCGGACAGGGGAGACGCCCATGGCCGACAGCATGGCGGAGCGTCGGCGGGCGGCGAGCTCGCGCTCACGCGCGCGCCGCGCCTCACGCAGCTGATGCACCATGGCTGCAACGCTGCTGCTGCCGCTGCTGCCGGCCCCTGCCAGGGATGATGCCACCCCCTCAATTGATGCCCCTGAAGCAGCAGCGGCTTGCGACGAGCTGCTGGCATCTGGTTGACCCCCGCTGGAGGACGTGGCAGCTGTGAAGGTGTCCAGGCACGCCTCTGCCAGAGGGGCCACGTGGGTCCCGCCCGACGTGCCCTCCAGTTGGTGCAGCAGCAGGAGCAGCGGCGGCACGAGTGCCATGCCGTCACGCTCCACAGCCCTGCTGGTGCTGCCACCGCCTGGCTCAGCGGCTGGAGTGCTGGGGCAGGGGCTGAGGCAGGTACTGGGGTCTGGGGCCTGTACGCTGCAGGCCTGCTCCGCTGCTGGTGCGTGGCCTGCAGACAGGGCCACCAGCAGGTGCAGTGCAGCAACCACACCTGGCCGCACCAATGCTGCACGCCACTCCGCGCCACCCACGGGCACGCACCACGCAGAGAGCTGCTCCGGCACGCCCGCGGCCGCTGCAGGGGTTGGGGCGGTGGATGGCGTGGCGGTCGGCGTACCGGCCACCGACCGCGATGGGGTTCCTGACAGTGCGTGTGGGAGCGTGGGGGAGGTGCCTGCAGGGCCGGAGCCGGGCTGCGCTGCCGGGGACGGCAGTGCCTGCGCATGAGGCGTGGTGGCGGTGCCTGTGTTGGGGCCTGACAGCTCTTCGCCCACACCACCCCGCCGCGTGAACACCGCCAGCAGGTAGGAGGCCAGGGACGCGGGCACACAGCGCTGCAGCAGCAGCTCGCGGAATGAAGCACCCGCCGCCACGGCCGCTGCTGCTGCAGCTGCTGCGGCCGCCGCCGTGCTGCCCCCGATACTGCCGCAGGGCGGCAGGGCGCCAGGAGCGGGGGTGGGTTGAGACGACCGATGCGTGAGGGACTGCAGCAGGTTGATGAAGGAGCCGAGTTGGGCCACCCGGTCCTCCGCCTCACTGATGCCGCTGCCACCCGCGCCCGCAACCGCCACAACAGCTCCTGTGCTGGCCGCCTGGCCGACACCTGATGCCGCAGCACCCAGCGTCTGCAGGGCGGCAGGTGGCAGGCCCCCCTGTGCCACAGCTGCCTCATCCAGCGCCCACAGGTCCATGGCAGCTTGGAAATGGTCCAACAGGCCCACCTGCGCCTGGTAGTTGCCGTGCGCCAGCAGCGGCAGCACGCGCGCCAGCGCGGCCGCGCACGCGCGGCCGCGCACGCGCCCGCCCCTGGCACCACCGACAGCGCCCGCAGCCCGTCCGCAAGCTGCCGTACTTGCTGCGCGCTCTCTCCCGTGTCCAATAGAGCGTGCGCGGACCATGCGCCGGGGGGGCGGCTGGCCGCCTCACCCGCCAGCGCCTCCAGCAGCCCCAGCAGGCCCTGCAGGTCCGCCAGCCGCGCAGCCACGTCCTCCGAGCCCTTGCCCGCCGCTGCGGGCTCCACGTCAGGCGCAAGGGGTGCGGCAGAGGCGGCCGCAGGGGGGGGGAGCACTGCGACAACAGCAGCTGGGGATGAGGGCGCGGTGGCTGCGGCAGAGGATGCAGTGGGGGACAGCGCGGAGGTGCTGCGCTGGGGTGCCCCCAGGCCACAGCTGTGCAGCGGACCTGTGATGGCCATGACGGCATGGTGCACCAGGGCCACCAGCTCCCGCAGGGCACGGGCCTCCAGCAGGTGGTGCCGGCAGCTGCGCAGGTGGCATGCGCTGGACAGCAGCTGTAGCAGCTGCGTGCGGCCCGCGGCTAGCGACGGGTCCAGCCCGCGGCGTGCCAGCCGCAGCAGCAGCGGCAGCCCGGAGTCCCCGCACTCGCACAGCACGGACAGCAGTGCAAACTCGCGCTCGGGGTCGGCCTGTGCGTGATGCGAGGGAAGGGAGCGGGCAGGGCAGCGTAGTGGGCGTGTCAAGCGAGGGATATGTGGCTGGTGGGCGGTCATGCAAAACCATCCAAATGCCCATCTCAAAACTGGCTGGACTTTCCAACCTGCTCTCCACACCTGCATAATCCCCGTCCACAACTGCCAACCACGTCGCTCAATCATGTGCAGCATTCACTTTGATCCCCGCACCTGCTCAGCTGCGATCCCTGCACCAGCATCCCCCAACGTCTTGACAACAGGCTCTGTCGCTTCCCCATCCAGCCCTGACAGGCGGTAGGTGATGAGCATGGGCAGTTGCGGCGCGCTGCCACTGCCGCCCTCCAGGCTGGAAGCTGCCGCTGCAGCCATGGCCGCCAGGCGAGAGAGCGCTGCAGAGCCACGGCCGCCCCGCCCACCCCCTGCTCCACCCTGTGCGCCAGCCGCTAAGTATGGCCGCCACACCTGGTCGTACACACCCTGGATGGGCAGGGAGAGGTCGATGATGTTCCCGGCCACCAGGAGCTCCATTCCAAAGTCATCCTCCTCCAAGCCGCCCATGTCCAGCCGCCGGCAGATGAAGTTCTTGACGTGCCGCATCAGGGGGCCCCCAACCTCATTGGAGCTGTAGGGTGCAGAGCCCATAGAGCCAGGGATGAACTCCTCCTGGGTAGGGGCCTTGTCCAGCAGGAGCGGCACCCCACCTGCCCCACTGCCCCGCCCCACCTCCACATCCTCATCCAGCGCAGGGTTGGCTGCGCGCAGCACGAGCGACAACAGCGCCGCGTGCATGCGCTGCACCGCGGCCAGCGGCAGGCTATGTGCGGCGGGCAGGGCGGCGGGCGCCATGCCATTCCCGCTGCCGCTGCCGGTGCCCGCGCCATCGGCGTGCAGGGACGCGAGCGCAGCCAGGGCTGCACGGATCAGCGCGCGCCGCATCTCCTCGCCTGCCTTGATGAATCGCGAGGAGAGCAGCTTGCCCAGCCGCGCCTCCGCAGCCGTGCACACCGCGGTGCGCCCCAGCTGCAGCGCCTGCAGCCCGCACTGGCACCACACCAGCTGCACCAGGTACTTGCCCTGCTGTGCCAGCAGGCTGCCTTGCAGCTCAGAGAACTCCATCAGGCGCCCCACGAGCGCCATCAGGCGTGCCACAATGGCCGCCTGCCCTGCAGCCTCATGCCCACTGCAGCTCACCGTGCCACCGCCTGACACACGCAGCGGCGTGCCTGCAGCAATGCTGGCGGACACGGGGTGTGCAGCAAACGCTGAGCCTGCAACTGAGCTAGGCAGCCCCTGCGGCGTTGGTGCATGCGTGCCTTGTGGTGGGCCTTCCTGCAGCAGCAGCTGCCGCACCAGGCCTGGGAGAGACGTCATGAGGAGGGACAGCAAGCGGCCCAGCAGCTGGTATGCCCCAGCACTTGCTGCGGCTTCTACACACTCGCTGACAACCGCAAGCACCTCCTCACTTGCACCCCCGGCTGCCAGCACAGCAGGCAGCAGCGCTGCATCCCGCTTCTCGTCCAGCAAAGACTCCAGCAGCTTGATCTGGTGCGCTGGCGGGTGTGGAGCAGAGCTGCTAGCCGGCCCAGAGGCCGCCCCTGGACCTGTCTGGGATGACCCTGTGCTATGGCTGGAGGAGGTGGGCCTGTTTGCTGCAGCCCCAGCGGCTCGCGAGGAGGCCGCTGTCTTGAAGCTGCCACCCTTGCCGACCTTAGCCGCGCTGTCAGCTGCAGCAGCAGCCTCAGCATGCAGTTCGCGGTACAGCAGCACTGCAGCAGCTCGCGTTGCACGGCTTGCCGGGGCCAGCAGCAGCGGCCGTATCAGCGCCTGTAGGAGGCCAGGCGCTGCGGCCACCGGGTCGAAGGACGGTGCCTGCGGCAGGTGCAGGTTCTGCGCCGCTGCAGCAGCCGCAGCCACTGCCATCTGTGCGAGCTCCGCAGCCACTCCGCCAGACACGTCTGGCCCACCAGAGGGTTGTGGCGACTTTGAAGGGCTATCAGCTGGCACTTGAACTGGCTTAGGCAGCGGCTTGGATGAGGGCGATGCAAGCACGCTGCGCTGTGCAGCTGCCTGCTGCGCGTATGACCCCTGGTGCTGCTTGCCTCCATGCATGGCAGCTGGGGCCTCAGACAGAGGAGCCTTCTCAGCGCCCTGGCTCTGACCATGCTTCTTGCGCCCTCCTGCTGGTGTGTTGAGCACACCTGGAGGCGATGGTGCAGCCAGTACTTTCTGGGGGGCCGGTGCCTTGTCAGCAGCAGCGCCAGCCCCACCCTCTGCCTCAACCTGCCTCCCAGCACTGCCCGCCTGCTGCCCAGTTGCAGGCAGCGGCGCCGACGCATGATGGGGTGGAGGCGGTGCACGCTGCAGGTGCAGGCCGACCACCTTGAGCAACTGTGTGCCGCTGGGACCATGCAGCATGGTTGACAGCATACGCACAAGAGGGAGGAGCACCACTTCTAGCACAGCCACACTGCTGCCACAGTCCACTGCAGCCACTGCTGCAGTGGCTGCAGCACCAGCCGGGACTGGGCCGGCCAGTGCCAGCTGCAGGATGTCCAAAGCAGCTGGCAGCATGGCTGGTGCAGGCTGCCCAGCCTTGGTGGCTGCCACCTCCGCTGGAGTGCTTGGGGGCTGCGCATCCGGGGCCACTTGCTGCTGTGTGACTGACTCAAGCTCCGCATGACACGCGTCCACTAGCAGTCCCACCACCTGGGCCACACCCCCCCAGTCATGCTGCATGCCTGGATGGCGCAGCACGTTAGCCAGCCGGGTGACCAGTGCAGCAGCTAGCGTGGTCCTTGCATCCGCGGCCTGATGTGGTTGCTGAGGTGGCATGGGGGTGCCGTTGACAGCCAGGGCCACGCCGCTGGCCTCAGCCTCCTTGTTGTCGTGCTGCAAGGCAGGTACCTGTTGAGCGCATGCTGATCGCCTGCCTTCTAGACCAGCCAGCCGAAGCAGCAGTTGGCGCCCCAGGGTGGCAAGGGGCGGGGCAGGTGCAAGGAGGTCAAACTCGACCACCTGCTCCAGTGCGCCTGCAGAGATCAGGGCAACGGGGGCTCCTGGCTGCGTTTGTGCCAGGGCAAGCATCGTCCGCAAGACTTGTGGCACAGCCGCTGCAGCGGAGGCGTAGGTGCAGCCGGACGGGTGCAGAGTGGCTGGGAGGGACTCCATGCACAGCATGGCGGTGCTCAGCTGAGTCATGGAGCAGTGACTGCTTGTGCTGGACCCTGGTGGCGGCTTGTGCAGGTACTGCATCAGCGCCCGCCGCACGCCCAGCAGCTGCCGCGCAACCAATGCTGCCTCCTTGTGCGCTGTCTTGCACTTATCCACTTGGTGATTGACAGCCGCGAGCAATGCCTGCTGCGATGCTCCCCGTACTGCTAGGCTGGTAGTGGACGTCACGACAGCGAGCGTACTGGATGCTGTACTGCCTGCAGTACGACCAGGCACGGTACCTCCTGCCATGACTGTCGCGGCTGCAGCATCCAGCAGCTGGAGTGCGGTGTTAAGACGTGGCGTGGCCACAGACAGTGCCATCACTGCCGGCCCTGGGGATGCCCCCACGGTGGCAGGTGTGCCGGCCCTGCTGCTTGCTGCTGTGGCCAGCGCTCCACCAAGGGCCCGCACCTGAGTCAGCAGCCCGGCCTGCTTCCGGGCGAGATCGTCAGACAGGGACTCCACCTGCTGCAGTGCGCTGAGCCGCTGGGGCTCGGATGCGATGTGTATGGGGTCCACGGACGGTGCAGCCAGCAGGGAGACTTCGATGCGGCAGTAGCGGGAGAAGCCGCACTCAGGGCACAGCCAGCCATCAAGTGAGGAGTAGTTGATGGCGCGGCACTGGCGGCACTGGTGCGCGTTCTCCCCGCAGTACCCGCAGATGCCGAAGCGGTCGTGCACGACTGCGGAGCAGCGCGGGCACTGCAGCGCCTCTGTGCTGGCCTCCTGCAGGCTGTGCCATGTGTCGGCCACGTCCACACATACCTGCGGCAAGAGCAGCAAAGGGAAGGGAGGGCAAGGCAGGTCGCAGCAGAATGTCAGCAGGGGTGTGCACTCAGTGCAAATGTATGAACACAGGGGCTGCAAGTCAGGCCTCCTGGACCCAGCATCAGACAGCCGCCCGGCTGGGGCAAGTGCCTTCACTGGTGGCACACAGCTGTGCTTGCGGAACGCTGTGGACACGACATGAATACCGCACCATACATGAAACTGTAACAACCCATGAAGGTGCACAACGCACCGCGCTCGCTACAACAGGCACTTGGAGCTGCAGCCGCGCAGACGGCAAGGTGGCTGCAGATGAGGATGAGGTGGGGGGTGCAGGTGGCAGGACCAGTGTGCCTAGGGGGCTCCAATACGTGCTGGCTCCCGTGTTGGATGCCGCAGCTGCGCTCAGCACCGGGGCTGTGCGCATATCTGCCAGGTCGGTGCAGGGGCCTTTGCAGTAGGACACCTGCGAGTGGTGCACATACAAGTGCATGATGGCCGGGCCATGGGAGGTCCACTGAGCAAGCATGCAGCTGCAGGCAGGCGGAGCGCAGCCAGAGAAACAAGCACGCGGCATGCAACCGCAATTCTCCAACACCTGTCAGGTAGCAGGTCACACGCTGCCAGGTCACAGACCTTGATCATGCGTGGGCAGCGCGCCTTCACAGGACCGGCAACTGACACAGTCACAGCGCGCAGCATGTACGCGCTGGACAGGCGGGCAAGGATGCGGCGGTCCGTGTAGCTGCACGACAGCGGCAGGCGTGGCAGGCGGCATGGGCAGTGCATTGTCAACTCAGTTGCCAGGGAGCACAGCAGCCTTTGCACACATACCCACACATGGCATGAGCTAGGTACCACCATTGCAGCACACACAGGTGACAGACGTCCTATCATCGGCATTTAATCGCATCAACCGCGCACACACCGAGCCTCGGCGCGCATCGACTCCAGTTTCATCACAGCAAACGTCCCCTCATCCAGTGGTGCGCCGATCGCACATGGCAGCAACTCCAGGGCTGCTCCCTCGGCTGCATCGTTGCCCTGTTGGGCTAGACGCATGTAGATCTCAGCCAGGGGGTGCGCTGCAACCACACCATGCGCCTGTCGCAGCACACCCACTATCACAGCTGCCACGTGCGCCAGATCCTCTGGTGAGAGCAACGGGGCTGCCAGGCCGCCTGATGCACCCCCAGCTACACGGCTGCTTTTGGGAGGTGGTCCTCCCCCTGTACCCACACCGCTGGCAGCACCAACTCGAGCAGTGCCGGCCGCACTACCTGCCTTGGGTCCCACCCGTGTCGCGTGTGCTGCCCCGGGTGCATTTGCCACAGTCTTAGGGCCGGGTCCAGGTTGGCCAGCGCGGCTGGCACCTGCCTGTGTGCTGGCAGTGCTAGCGACGCCTTGCTGAGCGCTGTGGGACCCTGCATGAGCAATGGCTTCACCAGCAGCAGCAGCGGATGACAGCATGTGACACACCACGTCCACCAGCTGCTTGGCAGCATCCCCAAGCCTCGGAGCAGCTGGCAGGAGGTCCACCAGCAGCAACAGCAGCTGACGCCGTGCCTGCGGTTGTGGCCGCCGCCACAGCGCGCGCAGCACGCTTGCTGCTGCGACACGCGCCGGCTCATCCCACCCACACAGGAGGAAGGTTGAGGCCAGCGCGTACACGAGGGTGTGGCGCAGCGCCTGCAGCAGCTGCGGCAGGGGCTGGGCTTCCACAGGTAGGCCCAGCCATGCGACATCCAGCGCCTCGGATGCAGTCTCAGTCCCTGACGTACTTGCCCCTCTGGGCCCGGGCTCAGCTGCAGCGGGTCTTGGTGCCTGAGGCTGGGCCCCAGGGTCAGCCAGTGCACGGCACACGAGCTGCAGCGCAGTGCGTGCTGCCGGAGGGTGCAGTGCCATGATGGCAGATGCGTGCTGCACCAGCTGCTGCAGCAGCAGCGGGTTGCTGGCACACTGCGCGATCCATGCAGTGGGTGCACAGGCAACTGCGGGCTCCAGATCCGTCAGCACCGTGGACAGCCGGCACAGCAGCGGCCAATCACCTGGGTGGGCCTGCAAGGTTTGGACCACTGTCCCCAGCCGGTGGGCCCCACGTGCCACGGCTTGATCGGCGGCCTCCTGCTGCCATGTGCGCCCGCCTTTGGCCACCAATGCAAGCAGGGTGCGCATCTCACGCCGTACACTGCGCAGCTCACGCATCGACAGCCCGGCGCTCAGCAGCTGCGCGCTGCGCGCATTGTCATTCACCCCCATCCTGCTTCCAGTGGTCGGTGCTGCAGCTGGTGATGGCTCGCCGCTGGTGCCGTTCAAGCTGTGAGCTAGAGATAGGGACAAGGAAGCTTCCAGTCGCAGCTGCGGCTTGCTGGTACCAGGTGCAAAGTTGTGCTGCAGCGTGATCGCAGATGCCGCAGAGCTCTGCCTGCTGGTCCCAGAAGCCCCAACCCCCAGAACCTCCACCTCTGCTGCTGCAGGCTGCAGGTGTGCCAGCGCTGCAGCACACCGCAGTGCAGCCTTACACAGTGCGACACCCAGCTTGGCCACTCCGAGGTGCACGGCGTGCGACTGGGATTCATGGGACAGCAGAGGTGAGAAAACATCCTGCGGAGTTAGGAGCGCCTGAAAGCCCACGTGTGTGTGGGCCGCACCCACACCCACCTCTTGCTCTGTTGCGCTGTCCGTGCCCACAGCTGCACCCGGCTTGCTGCCAACAGCCCGGAACATGCTCTGTGCCTCCTGCTGCTCTTGGATGCTCACAAGCCATGCAAGTAGCTGCTCCGCCAGGGCTCGAGCCTGGACCGAAAGCTCTGACAGCACTAGGGACGTCCCAGCCGGAAGGGTTATGGGCAGGCCCGCACCATCGCTGCCCAAATGTGCGGAGAAGGAGAGCGTGCTCGCCCCTCCCTCACTCTCCTCGCGTGGCGCAGCTGCACCTGGTGAGGGCTGTGCGGGGGCGGCCTCTCCAAACAGGTGGGCCATGAGGTGCATCAGCGCACACACAGCGCGCACAGGTGTGCCTGCAAGTGCCCCAGCCAGCCCTGCATCAGTGCTGGCTTCTGATGCCCCGCCGTCTTCAAGGAGGACTGCTGCACTGAGGGTGCCAGTGGGCAGCTGCCCAGCCAGCTGCTCGCGCAACCGCACCACACACGTGAGCAGCGGCCCCGCGAGGTGCTGTGCCAGGACGCTGCGCGCCAGTGCCACATCAGTGCCTGATGCCTCACCGCCTGCGGATGGTGCAGCGCGCAGCAGCTGCAGCACAGGCCCCAGTCCAGCCGGTGCAGCACTCCCATGCCCAGGCCAGCTGCTGAGCAGCATGTCGGCACAAGCCCGTGCAATGTCACCGTACAAGCCTGCTTTGGCCTCACGCACGCATGCCGCCGATATCCCAGCTGCCTCTATCTCTGCACTGCCATCGCGTGCCGTGTGGTTGGGCCCAGGGCCAGCAGCTGGAGGCAGGGACCATTGCTCATGATGCATCAGCTCACATAGGGCAGCAGGGAGCACCTTGTCAGCGCCTGGCAAGCCACTAGACATGAGCTGCACAGCCAGAGAGCCAGCAGACAGCTGCACGCACACGGGGGCAGGGCTGCGGGGGCTTGTGGTGGAGCGTGGTGAGCCTGCTGCTGCACCCATTTCTGCGCTGGTGCTCGCCATCTTGCTAACTCGGTCGGTCTTGCTGGGACTACCGGCTGCTCTCGCTGCTAACGATGTGCCAGGGGAGTGCCACGGCCCGTCACTTGGCTCCAGCGAGGGTGCCCCAGGTATCGGTGGGAAGGCAAACCCTGAAGGGCCACCTGCTGCGGCAGCTATGGCGCCGACAGGCAGCGGCAGGCCGTCTGCAGATGCACTGGGTTTGCCCTCCAGGATGGCCGCACCTGCCAGTGCCAAGTGGCTTGGGCCATCGGGTGGCATGCCCAACGCACGCAGCGCCGCAGTTCGTGGGGCACCAGGGTCGTGGCCGCGTGCGAACGTAGCAGCCATTGCCGCCACATCCAGCAGCGAGGGCTGCACCTGGGACGCTGTGGACAGTGCAACTAAACAGTGCGCCGCACACAGAAGCACAGGTGCCACCAGGCCAGCAGGCAGCGCGGGCGCTGCGTATGCCTCCTGCAGGTGGTGCAGGGCCTGCTGCGTGCACAGCAGCAGCGCAGGCACCAGCAGCGCTGGTGGGGCATGCAGCTGCACCCCAGTGGGGGCAGCAGGGCCTGAGGCGGCCGCTGCCTCTGTCTTACCAGGCCCCACTGCACTGCTGCTGCGAGTGCTGTGCTCGGCCTCCCACTGGCGCTGGCAGGTGACCAAGAAACGCACCAAGTGCCACGGCCGCACGCTGCTGACAGACAGCACACTTGAGACTGCGCGAAACGCCGCCCAAGTGTCTGCATCCTGCCATGAGGCAGCCGCCTGTGCTTGTGCGTCACCCCCACGCATGCGCCACGCGCTGTACTTGGTGCCAGCTGCTGCCAGAGCGGCATCAAGAGCCTGGGGCAGCCCTGCATTGGGGGCTAGCTGCGCCAGCGCATGCAGCGCGCGCACCAGCCGTGCACGATCCCGCAGCCACAAGGCGGTTGTAGACGTTCCTAACGCTGCCGGAGTGTTGGGCTGCGCCTCCGGCTTTTGTTGGGGGATGTCCTCCGGAATGCACTGCCCATTGTCAGCTGTGGGGAGGGATGTGGTGGCCCCTTGAGTGGGTGCTGCAGCTCCTCCTGCTCCTCCTCCTGCTGGTGGCGCCTCTGTTTGGAGCGTGGTGTCGCCTGCCACCTTGTTGAGCAGGCCCCAAGCCACGTGCTGCAACCGTGCAGGGATCTGGGGCTGAAGTGTACCAGCCGCAGCAGCGGCCGCCGCACTGCCGCTGGATACACTGCTCACACTAGCAGTAGTGTCACTGGCTGTAGCCCCCAGCTCAGGTGCCAGCACACTGAGTGCGAGCCCCTGAGCAGCTGAGCGCAGGGGCGTGCCCAGCTCAACCCCATAGGTGGACAGCGCGTCCACACATGCACCCACTGCCTGCACCATGTGGCCCACCCCTGATGACGCAGCCCCGACCGATGCCTCGGCTGCATCTGAGCTGTTGGCCTGCACGGCCGCTCGAGATGCAGCCAGGGCCTCAGGGTAATACAGCTGCGGGTGGCAAGCTGCAGCCAGGCAGACGCTGGCAGCACCCTGCGGCAGCAGTGTGGGTGACGCGGGGGTGGGGGCTGCCTTGCGCTGCCGTGCCAGGGCCGTCACCTGATCACGCGGCTGGCCGAAGACTTGCAGATGATGGATACGTACATGGGCTGCACCATCAGCCGGGGCCCCAGCCATCAGCACCACGTCTGGGTGTGCAGCCAGTGCCTGAGTGGGTGACAAGTTGAGCTGGTACCAGCGGCGCGTGGGTGCGCCAGGGGTGGCTGGCATGTTGGTGCCACACGCCGAAACAAGCGCTTGTGGCGTGGTGCTTGAGGCAGCGCTGTGTGGGCAGAGGTGCAGGGAGGAGGGTATATTGCGGTCCCCTGTCACACCCACCAACACCTTGACTGCCACGATGACCGTGTTGGCGTCGGGCGCTGTGATGGTGAGCTTGAAGGGTCCACGGGCAGGAGCTTCTAAGTATGTCTCAAAGTTTGCTGGGTCGCACAGCAAGCGCTGGACACCGTTGCTCCCACCCGCGTGGCTGATATCCCCACCAAACCGCACCTGCGCAGACACCACCTCACACTGCTCGGGCAGCAGTGTGGCCGCCAACTTGGCTGCATCAGAGGCCGGTGCCCCAGCACCAGCTGCCCCGTTCGGGCTGCCCTCTCGCTCATTGCTGCTTGCGTTGTTGCTTGCATCAGGGGGCGTGGCGTACGTGCTCTCCTCCAGGATGCTGGCATCCGCAACCCATGCCAGCCGCCGCCGCGCCTGCAGCATGCCCTGCAGACCACCCGGCAGGTCGCAGGGGTGCTGCGCGCCCGCACCTCCCAAGCTTTCACCGCCACCCGGCTGTTGTGCCTGTGCACCCGCGGGGGAGGGCACCCCCAGTGTGGCACGCAGCATGGTGGCCAGAGGCTCAAGCGGCTGCACCTGAGGCAGTGCAGGGGTCAGATAGAAGTGGAGGCTGCCTTTCGAGCACACCAGCACCAGGAGAGTCTGGTGTGTGACAGGGCACACAGTGTAGGCCACACCCTCCACACATGCATCAGGACCGGACGAGCTGTGCAGGCTGATGGGCTGGGCCTGTAAATCCAACAGCGCTGCTCTGCTGCCTTGTGGCACCACTGCTGGCAGCAGCCCCATAAGCGCTGTGACAGCAGTGCTGCTGCTGGCCTCTCCTGACCCCGAGCCCCCGCTGCTAGTGCCTGCCACGTCTTTCAAGCACATGCACAGCAGCCCGCTGCTGCCAGGCTGCCCATTCACGGGCATGCGTGCGGCCGGGGCCAGCGGGCAAGTGAGCATGCCCAAACCTGGGGCGCGCTTTGGCTTTGGTGCGGCCTGTGCGCTCGCGGATGAAGATGCAGAAGCAGGGTCAGTTGACAGGGCAAGTGGCGGCGCACTGCTGCCACTGCGGCCCTGAGTCCCGCGGCCTGGGCTCTCTACATCGCTGTCGCTGTCCTCTGATGGAAGCCCTGTACGCTGCAACCTCAGCAGCTGGCATGAGAGCAGCGTGCGGCGGGCTGCATCATAGTGTGCTGCAAACAGCATCTCAGTCAAGGGCTCGGCGGGCCATGATGGCGGGGCGCTGCTGGCCGAGGGTGACTCAGGGGGTGGCGAGGGGCCCACATCACGTGCACTGCTGCTGCTGTCGCCCCCGGTACGCTGCACAGGTGTGCCAGAGATAGACAGGAGGAGGAGGTGGGAGAAGGGGCAGTATCGGAGCCCAACGCCTGATCGTGGCCCAGATAAGGTTCTACCCAGCACTGAGGCCAATCCTTCCACCTTCTCTGCATGAAGCACCTGGCTGCCTGTGCTGACCGCCCCAGCCAGGGATCCCAGTGCTGGCAGGGCACAGCTGAACAGCTCGGCATCACGGGTGAGCAGCAGCACGTGCAGCTGGTGTAGGGCCAGCAGTGCGGCCCCCCCACCTGTGCTGCTCATCCCGGCAACGCCCTTTGGCCCTGCAGCAGCTGATGCCTGGTGCGTGCTGCCAGCATGGGGGTGGTGCTCGGGCGGGGTATCTGAAGGCCCCACAAGGACTGACAACATGGCTGACGAGGCCAGCAGCTCAGGCATACCCTCAGGGCTGTGCCCCAGCTTGGCATGTATGGAGAGGGCGGGCTCATGCGCGCTCTGAGCCAGGTTGTACAGGTGCACGGCATGAGGGGTGGTCAGCGCAACCCATGTATCCGTGCGGGGCACCCATTCAGCCTGGACCACCACAGTGTCGGACGCGCCCCCGGCCCCTCCTCCACCAACCGCCCCACCAGCCGTGGCACCCCCGCCAGTGGCCCCCCCACCCAGCTGGTGGTGGGGTAGGTGCAGTGGCAGCCGGTCTGTCACCCGCCCGTCTGACCCCGCACGCCACACCTGCACCTCCCTCAGGCCCACAACCAGCAGGTGGCGTGACACCAGGGGGTCGAATGCCAGGGACAGGATGGGGAAGCGCGCGTTGTGGCGGTGCAGCAGGGAGTAGGCGGCTTTCTGCGCAGCCACGGTGCGCGCCGCGCTCGGGCTGGGAGTACCACTGGTCAGTGCAGGGGCCAACAGCTCATGAACGTGCTGGTCCACGTCCAGGAAGCCCACATAGGTGCCCCGTGCCACGGCCAGCAGGCCTGTGGCAGCGCTGATGGACACCACGTTGCGCTGTGCTGCACCGTTGGCGACCGCCTCCGCATGCTCCGCTGGTAGGTGCCCCCCACCGTGATCACCACGCGCAGCCCCGTTGCGTCCCTCCAGGTTGCCGATCCGCACGATCCGCTGCAGCCGCACAACACTGTTGGCCTTGGCAGCGCTGATGGTGATGGTGCTGACCGGTACAGCCAGCGCACCTGCCCGATCCAGACCGCCGCTGCCACTCAAGCTGGCACCACCAAAGGACACACGGGCCAGCGAATCGTCCACACTGCTAGCCCCGTCGGGATGGAATGCAGCTGCGCTTGCAAGCTGTGGCAGCACATTGGGGAGCGCCGGCGCCTGTTCCCCACCTGCGTTGCCAGCGTTTGAGGCCGACTGCAGAGCACTGGGCTGCTTGGCTGAGCCATGCAAGATGACGGCAGTCGCAACTGAGGCAAATGCTACCAGGGCAGCGCATGCAGCCTGAACTTGTGCTGCCACATTCGCAGCAGTCACCGTGTCGGTAGATGCAAGGCCCACGCGCAAGCCTGAGCCGATGCTCAAGGCTATGCCTCGCAGCTGTGACACCCGTGCAATGGTGCCGCTGCCCAGTGATAGGCTGCTGCCCTGACCAGATACCATGACTGCGTCCCAGACAGCGACTGGCAGGCCCAGCAGCAGCTGCAAGGCAGCCGTGGACGAGGAGCTGCCTTTGCCCTTCAGCCACGACTCCACTACAGCCGCATCAGGCTGGTCTGGGTCATAGGACCATGACAGCTGCAAGGGGTCACCCATGGGCCACCTGCACATCGTGCAGCACGTGAGATGTGCAAGCCTGTGCATGAGCACCAGCACTTGCGTGTACTGAACCATGCAGCTACAGCTTTTCCACAGTCGTGAGAACACAAGCGGACGGATGGAGGACAGAAAGCACAGGCCCATGACATGGGGTGCGCTTGCGTGCATCAGTAGCAATGCATACCGTGCGTCAGGTGCTCGAATCATGGATGTGAGCATTTGCTTGGGCCCTGTTGGAGCCACTGCAGCAGAAGCAGCGGCAGGTCTGGGTAGTGCCACCGGCTGCAAGCACCGGCATGGTGCCGCACGTGCCACACCCGCGCCCGCACCACAGTCGCAGAAGAACCTCGTCTTGCCTGCAGGCCAAGCGTGCAAGCCATGGTCAGGCCAGCACAGCAGCAACATGCCAGCAACAGTGGGATAGCACAGGCCAACAAATGCAATTTAATGGACATGTCACATCCTGGTAGTGAAACAAGTCCGTCGTCAGAGCAGGCCTGCATGCCTCAAGAGTCGCACCTGAATAGACCAGGTCATGACCCAGGTGGCAAACTTTAGCGCAGGAACTGCAGCAGCCTTTCGAGTCCACAAGGCCACAGGTGTAGCAGTAGTACCTGTGAACAACAATAGCCAAGGGACAGAAAGTGGTGGCGACAAACAAATTTCAAAGTACAAGTCGAGACTGTCATTACCGTGCACCAAAGCTGTGAACATCAACACTTAGCTAAAGCACTCGGCATGTTCACGGCCCAAGCGATTTGCTTGCAAGAGCACACCCACCAATGCTGCTCCACAAAGCTCTCCCCGCTCTCAGCATAGGTACATCGCACAGTCGCTGGCTGCTGCTGCGTTGCAACTGCCACCCCATCGCCACGGGCGCCGTGCAAGCGCTGGTGCTGCGCACTATGGGAGCCCAGCAGTGCATCGCTGTTGGCCGAGGAGGAGCTAGACTGGCGGCGGGGCATGCGCGCGATGTGCTGGACGCGTTCGTCATCACTACCTTCTGAGCCAGGGTTGGTGGCATCCTGCAACGGTGTGCGATGCATGGCATGTCTGTGAGCAGCCCTGCACGCATGGCATGGCACTGTGAACAGCAGTGCTGGGGCGGTGGCTACACGAAGAGCAACCATTCTACAACACAACGCAACGCAAACCAGGCAGACAGCACCAGGTGCATGGCAGCAGGTGGGGCACGCGCCAATTGGCAGGCGCCTGCTGCTCACCATGCCAGCTTCCATGGCGGTCCGCCGTCCTCGCCGAGATGCTGGGGCCATGCGGGTTGCCGCTGCCGGGGCCTCACTAGCCACAGGCCGTCCCTCATCCTCATGATCATCCCCCCAACGTGGGTACCCTCCCAGTGCTGCCACTTCTGCCACAGGACTGAAGCCATATGCAAGGCCTCCTGCGAAAGCAGCTCCCAGGTCCTCCTCCTCCAGCGCAAGCTCCAGCCCTAGGTTGCGCTGTAGCAAACGGATGTGCTCTGCCGGTGCATGGCTGCCCGCTGCTGTGCCTGCATCGTGGGCCTGCGCTGCATTGCCACCCTCGCCCTCGCCATCCTCACCCTCAACCCCCTCCTCCCCCTCCTCCTGCACATCCTCCTCATCCTCCTCATCCTCTTCATCATACACATAATCATCCTCTTCCCCTTCCCCCTCCTCCATCTCTCCCTCATCCTCCTCCCCTTCCTCCTCATAGTCATCTTCATATTCCTCTTCCTCGTCCTCAGCCTCCCCGCCCTCATCCACATGCTGCTCCTCTTCATGCCTCTCATCATAAGAAGGGCCGCCGGTGGGGGCGCGCTCCTCTTCCCCTTGCACAGCAGGAGCAGGAGCATCTGAGGTGCCTGGAGAAGGTGGGCAGGACCCAGCTGCCTGAGCATATGGTGACTTGGGCGTGCCAACCACACCACCTTTGCTGGAAGCCAGGGATCGTGACTGCGCAATGTGGGTCATTGCCGTATGGACGACCCAGGCCATGGGGGCAAACCAGTGCAGGCGCTCAGTGTTGCTGGCTGGGGAGGAGTCGAGCTGGGCCTGGTGACTGACGCGCTGAAACTGCTCCACACATGCCAGCAGTGTGGCTGGCCCCCCAGCATGGGCGTGTGACGCACACATCCGCAGGAGTACCAGCTGCACTGCTGCCACATCCTGGGCTGTGAGCCCCGCCTCTGGCCCGGCCATCACAAAGCCCAAGACCGTGCGGAACACGGCAACAGGGAGGGGCGCAAGTGTTGCACCTGCACCAGCCGTGGTGACCCCAGGGGCCTGCTCCTGTGGCTGGCATTGCTGGTGTGAGAGCTTGAGGATACGTAGCCACACAGCAGCTCCAGCCTCCTTAGTCTGGCTTGCAAGGTCTGGACCCAGCCAGGTCGCCAACAACAGCTGCTCCAGCTGCGTGGCTGGCAGGTCACCCACCACCCGAGCCACATGCGACAGCAAGCTAGGTGCAGTGCCCATGCCCGCCGCAGCAGCTACCTGACCAGTTGCGCGATCGGCGGCCAACAAGAGCCGCAGCACATGCTGTACAGCCGCAGGACAGCAGCACGCAATGCGGACGATGAGCCTTGCCGCCTCGCTGAGCAGTGTGTCTGGATGGCACTCAGCAGGGGGGGCAGGCACCCCAGCCACGGGTGTGGTGGTACACACTGGCTCGCTGTCGTCATCCCAGCGCAGTTTCGTGTTGGGCGGGCCAATGCTGGGCGCGCTTAAGGACACACCGAGTGCAGAGGCGAGGCAACACAGCCCCGCATATGCCACACATGCAGCAAGCCCAGGCGCTGCCGACCCGGCATTGTCCGCGCTCCATGCAAGCAGCTTGAGAGCTGCAGTGTCGTGCGCCAGCCGCCCAGGTGCAGCGGCATCTCCAGCTGGTGCCAGGTCATATGCAAAATGGTGGGCAGAACTGGGCGAGCTGGGGTGTGCTGCAGATGCTGGTTTGGTCAACACTCCCGACAACTGCAGCAGCACACGCAGCACACGCTGTGCAGAATGCAATGCCTGTGCTGAGGGAGCAGGCAGAGGGATGGCTATATGCGCCCACAGAACCAGTGCTGTATACGAGACAGCAGCAGGGGCCATGCCAGCTGTGCGCGCATCATAAGCACCAAGGAGTAGTCCTCGCTGGGTCTCATACCATGCGTCGCGAGTTGCAGCAGAGTAGATGGGCTGCAAGGTGCGAGACGCTCCTGGCCTGGCAAGCTCTGCAGCAGCGCACAGATCAGTCAGTGTAAGAGGTGCAGCTGCCAGCAGCTGCGCTGCAGACGC
Source organism: Haematococcus sp. NG2 (assembly GCA_004335575.1). Lineage (NCBI taxonomy): Eukaryota > Viridiplantae > Chlorophyta > Chlorophyceae > Chlamydomonadales > Haematococcaceae > Haematococcus > Haematococcus sp. NG2. The sequence goes on along the minus strand of QAXD01000164.1, from coordinate 38,942 downwards.
GACACCTGTCTCCTGCCCAGCTGCTCCGCTGGTGGCTGCAGGTGAAGCTGCCAAGCTGCTGGAGGGCTCGGCACTGGCGCTGGGTTGTGAGGAAGCAGAAGTGAGTGTAGCCCTCAGGTCCATAACCACCAGGTTCGTGTACACCTTCTGCCAAGCAGGCAACAACTGCTCGACAACAGCGGCCGCATCAGCTGCATCACGGTCAGACGCAAGGAGGAGGCATGTAGCAGCAAGCTCCGTGTTTGTTGCCAGGAGGTAGAAGGAACGCGCAGCAAAGTCTGCTGGCGTGAGCAGCTGCTGCATTGCCAGTTGCAGGTGGACCTCCCGGAGCCATGCCTTGGCACGAGCAGCGGCATCTGCAGGCACAGGATCCACTGAGTCAGCCGTGTCGGCATCGTTTGGTGCTGCAGGGCAGGAACTGCTGGCTGTGCCAGGGCAGCCGAAAACTTGGATGAGCTTATCCGCAGCTGCCCCAGCACCCGCAAGTGTATCCAGCAGTCCTGCACTGTCCATGAAACGCTGCAGGGTCGCACACGCGTTTAATGTGGGCTGCGGCATGGTGGTAGCAAGGACGCTACTGCGCGCGACAGCTGCGATGTGTACCACAGCTGTTTGCAGATGGTGCAACAGCCGCTGTGCCTCAGGCATTGGAGTGTGCATATTTCTGGCCTGCATCAGCCATGCTGAGCAGGAAGGCACAAGCTCGTTGATGATGTGGGAATGTAGTGCGCCAGGCGCACCAAAGGCGGAGGGTGGCGCTGTCACCCCTGATGCAGAGGGCTGTGTACTTGCCTGCGCCCGGGCGGCTGCCAACACAGCTGCTGCTGCTGCCAAAGCTGCTTCGCTGGCTGCGGCCTGCCAAGCGCCAGCTGCTCCAGTGGATACTGGCAGCGCAAGACAGACACCGGTGAGATGGGGTGGGAGACAGCCTGAAGCATGTTCCCCAGCACTAGCCGCGTCGGTTGCTGTTTCACCGGATGCACTATTTACCTGCTGCAGGACTGACAGCACCCACCCGCTCGGCTGCCCAGCACAAGCTGCAAGCAACTCATGCTGCATAGCAGCTGCATGACTGACGGCCTGCAGCGCTTGCTGCACCACATCCACCCCGGCTTGGGTACTGCTCTCATGCCCGGACTGTGAAGCTGTGCGGCAACTTTGTAGAAGGCCAGCGGTGGTATGCAGCAGCTCATGGCTCATGGCCAGTACTGCCCCTTGCACAGAGGCGGGCGCTGCACTGGCCAACAGCAGCAGTGGTGCCACACGTTGCGGTGCAAGCAGAGATGCGAGGGCCTCCGTCAGCTGTTCGGAGCTCAACTGACCTGCAGCCGCTGCTGCAAAGCTGCTGGCGCCCACAGTTGTGCCGGTGGTTCTGTCATGTGCGGTGCACTGTGCAAACAGCTGTTCGCAACGCACCATGAGATGTGCCCACGGCACCAGCAGGGCATCGTGCTTCCCTGCCCTGGCCTGATCCGCACCCGCAGCCTCCTCACTCAGCCAGGAAGACGCCAGAGAAACTGCCATGGATGCACCCGTGCGCCACAACTGGGCATTGAGCGGCTCACCGCCATGCTGTACAATGCATGTGCTCAGTAGCACACCGGCCTCTGGTCCTGGCAAACGGGTACTGTAGGTGGCCATGCCTGCCCGCACCTGATGCGCTGCAGCCGCCATGTCATACCACTGCCCAGCAGACGCCAACGCAGGGCAGGCTATCAGCTTGCACACTGCCTTGCATGCGGCCACGGGCAGCTCAGGAGCCGCCGGTAACCCCCCACCTAGCCACTGCGCAAGCAGCTGCAGCAGCCGCACTGCGGCATACTGCATGCACCCCTCCTCCCACGTGCTGACTGCGGGCCCTGACGCCTGTGGAGGGTCTGGCTCTGTCACCAAGAGCTCAGTAGACTCATTGATGTCTGTGGAGAACATGTCCTGGAACACAAGCATGGACATCTGCTCTGACAGCCGCCGCACTCGTGGCGCCTCGGCTGCGCGCTTGCGTTCCGCACGCAGCCACTCCAGGCGGCCCACTGCACCCTGCGTCAACCACACCATGTGGTGTGCCTCTGCCATGCCCGGTCCCTCCACGGCAGCAACCACAGCACGCTGGTCCCATCCCAGCCGTGTGGCAAGGCTGGACAAGTGGCTGAGTGTGCCAGGGGTGCTGAGTTCTGAATCTGGTGCCAGCGCCAGCACATGTGCTAGCACCGCACTAGGCAGTGGTCCCAGTGCACCGGTCTGCTCCTCTGCCAACACGTTGTGCGGAGCACCTGGGACTGAGGCTGCATGTGTGTACAGGGCAGTGAACAGCTGGTGCAGCACGCTGCGGCGCTCCAAGTCAGACAGCCCCAGCTGTTCCACCAGGCCCCAAAACGCAAGCAGTGCTGTCGGGGCCCATGTATGTGCACGGATTGCAGACGCTGGCCTGCTGCTTGATGCTGGTGCAGCATGTGGCAGCTGGGTAGCATCCGATCCATCTGCTGGGTCCAGCAGATGCTCCACCGCCTCGGCCACTGCAGCTGCAAGCTGAGGCAGCGCCTGTATGCATGCCGCACGCACATCCCCTGACAGCGTCTGTGAACCATGTATGCTCAGGTACTTGTTGCTGAGCCGGTAGAGCACGTGAAGTGCGCGCACTGCAAAAATACGTTTGTTGCTGGCTGCTGCACCCACACCCATGCGCGCATCCTCCAGAGCTGTAGCGGCTGCCAGCATTAGCGCTTCCAGCACACCATGTGATTCAACAGCCTGCTCCAGCAGTCGCTTGTGCAGCTGGGCACGCCTTGCTGCTGGCGTGGGAGGCTGTGCATGGGGATGTGCGTGCGCCTGCCGCAGCCGCTGGATCATGGCCCTCAGCCCACTGACTGTGTGGCCAGTTGCCTGCATGCGCACCACATGTACATGTTATGCATCATCAAACAAGCCTATGGACAGCGCAGCCAGAAAGGTCCATCCACATCAGGTGCCCCCTGGGTGTATGCAGGAGCATGCCAACCATGTTGCCCACCTGTGCCTGTGTCCCATCTGCTGGCTCCGAGCTTCCCAAGCCAGGTGCATACGTAGAGAGCCCCACATGTTGCGGCAGGAGCTGCCGAAGCTGTTGCCACAGCTCATGCTCTGTGCATGCTGCGTCCACGTCATGCACGTCTCCCCGCGCCATGTCCAGAAGCATGGTGCTCAGGGCCCCGAGCGCTTCGAGCCTGCCAGGAAAACAAAAACGCTCTTGACGCGGACTCCGGGAAAGCCGAAAGGCTCAATCACATTTCAAGTGTTTGGACCGTTTACCTGTGCTGTGCAAGCTCCAGCTTTTGCAGCACCCGGGCAGCTCCATTGAGCATCAATCCTGAAAATGGCACAAACGAAAGGGTGAGCAAGGGCTTCACGCCATACCGCGCTGAGCACGAAAAGATCTTTACCTGAATCCAAGCATCCGCCTGCTTGAATCAGCCATTTTTGAAGGGCATCTTCTGCACAGGGGAACAACAGATCATGTGCGGGCTGAAAAATAGCATCAAAAGAGCAGATAAGCATTACTCACTCTCTTGGGAGCTGCTGAACACATCCGCAATAAGAAGTTCAGACATTAGCTGGCCAGCGTCATTTTGAGGCAGCACTTCCTTTGTTTCAAGCAACGCTATTTGTCTGAGGCAGGGGGGCATGTCGAGCAAACGTTTTCGCACGCTCACACTGCAGTCACAGTTGGGTGGTTGTTGCCGATGCTGTTGCTTGGCAAGTAGTCCTTAGTAGTAATGATGTTGGCCCTGCTTGGATGGAATGTAGTGCCCAGCATATCACCACTATCATCACCAACTGGGCAACACAACCAGAGAGCAGCAGGCTGCAGCTCTTTGCTATCAAATGCAGCCCGTGGCCTGCCCTTCACATGCACATTGAAAACTGCACGGTTGCGGCCACATGGCCAAGTACATGCACATGTGAAGGAATTAGCGGCAGCTGGCCTGCCACAACCTCCTGCCCTCAATGGTGTCAATCCACGCATGAAGTTCAATGCGGTGACACTTGCCTTCCTGGGCGATGCAGTCTTTGAGGTGGGCCATTTTGTTCTCAAATGCCAAACGTTCACCCTGTCCTTAACAAGATGACGGTCATCAACCAAGGACATGCATGCCAGCACGGTGCAGGCTCTGCTGAGGCGCCATGTTGTGCAGCAGGCTCAAGGCAGCACGAACCAGGCCGCGGACCCACGTGCGCTGTTCCTGGCATCCTCTGGCCAAGCCAATGCAAACAGACAGGTTTGCGCCTGCACAGCGGCACAAGCCTGCCTTTGATCCGGGTTCCACCTCCGTGCGATGGGGTTGACCCATCACAAAAAAAAAGCAACTCGTAGAACAGCTGCCCGCATCCTTAACAAGGCCTGCATTGAGGCGTGATGAGAGTTCGTGTTGCCTTCCATGCAGTACAATATGCAGCGTGTGCAACTACTGCAACATGGGTATGCATTCCCCCCTACATCCTGCAGGCCCAGTTTTATGACATCTTGATGGCCACTCAACCCTCATGCAGAACACCACCTACAGATGCAGTTAGCAGGGACGCAGCTGCAGAGCAAGCATCACTTACCACAAGCCATCAGAGTGGTGACATGCCACAGGTGCTTGCAGCCAGCACAAGTGACAGTACAGCAGCATCAAACATTGGTGGAGCATCTCCATCAGCCCAGTCTTCAAACAGCAAAGCGCTTGATGCGCTGCTCGTGAGCAAAAGTAAAGGTTTTGGCAAAACCACAGCAACACGAGCTGTCCAACCACGCCGTGCAAACAGAGGCAAGCAGGATGTAACGGAAACGGCTGCACCGTCATTGGCCCTAGACACACAGGTGGCACTCAAGGAAACTGCAGAAGCACAGCCGCTGGCACACAACGGCAGCCAGCCGCAGGCGTCTGCAGACCCTGGAAAGGCCACGAGGGAACAGGAGGTCAGCAGTTCAGAGCAACCCAACCGGGCACCACTGGCACGATCGCTGCCAGAGCCCGCCGCGGAAGCTGATCAGGTGCGGCTGCTTGCAGCCGCTGCATCGCTGGATGCGCAAGGTTTGGGGCTCCTGGCTGAGGAGAGGGATGTGCTCAGGTGGGGCACCAACGCTGATGTGAAACCACCCAAGGGCACCGAGGCGCGGGTGTACAAGAAAGCCACTGCATTCGAAGCTCTTGTGGCGTACTCGTATTTGACCCAACCCCAGCGCTGCCTGCAGCTGGTGGGTTCGCTTTTGGCACTTGACCGATAACGCGCTGCACAGTGCACCAGCTGGTGCATGCAGCATAACCGCTTATCTGGAAATTTGGTATGCAACATGACATGCTCCAGGCACATGTATGGACGTGTCTCAGAAGCCCACGTTGGGATCGTCCTGGGCTCTTATGTACAAAATTGTACTGTGTGTGACTCACTTCAAAGGCAAACTTGTACTTGTACCTTAACACGTGTACAGCAGATGCATCGTGGCGCAAACACGGCCACCTGTAACACAGCCATGGTGCTACGATCATAAGTTCAGCTAGAACCCACCATGGAAGCATCTGCTCCACGTCAGATCGCCTCAATTGCGCATTTTGCTGTAGTATTGCTGTTGGTGCTCGTGTCAGCGGTTTCATGTCAGCCTCCTGCGATTGCCGGGTACTCAGTCATCGCAGAATACCCGCATGATCCTCATGCCTTTACTCAAGGTACGTTGCACGCTTGTGCTCTCGTGCGCGGGGCCAACAAAGGTAACCGCTCTGCCTCGGTATGTGCTCTGCTGGACCTGCAGGAATACAGTTCGACCGTCACTGTGAGAACGCGTCAAAAGAATGCTTTGACATCTTCTGGGAGTCGACAGGCATGTTGTGCATGCATGTACCTGTCGCATGAATGCTCAGGCTCCCATGTAGGCAGTTGGCTTTGTTGGCTTGTGACAGCGTCAGTTGTGTAAGGCATGCTCAAACATGTTTGATAAGGAAGGGTTTGACACATATGCAGGATTGTATGGGCAGAGCAGCGTCAGGCAGGTGGTCGTCAACACAGGAGAGGTGAGCTACCTGGCACGCTCCCATGATGCCCTAGCAGGCAACCCATGGTTATGGGGAAGCTGGTCGTCAGCAAAACCCCGGTGGATCATATCCCTGAATCAGCCTGCTGCACTGAGTGCACTCTGTTTACGAGGCATAGGAAGAGTGGGCCCTGCCTCGGGTATGCCCATGATGTGCAGCTCGCATGCACACACTTTACGGCACACAACTCAATAGCGCCTGTACTTCATTGCTGACATGCTGCAACTTGATGGGCAACAGGTGCGGCAAAAGGTGGCGCTGGGGTCTGAGTGGTTTGGTGAAGGACTGACGCGCCTTGGGGACATACTGTATCAGCTCACATGGAGGACAGGGACCATCTTCAAGTACTCAGTGTCTGGAGGGGACCTCAAGCTGGTGGGTGGCCTCTTTCTCACACCCCTGAACCTGCCCTTTTTGCACCTTTGCATCCCTTTTCAGCTGGTGTACGATTCAACACAACCTGACCGGGTAACTATCTGTCAGCTCCAGAAGCCTGCTTCAGATCGGTGCATGGAGGTGGTGGTGAACATGTGACTTATGGGCCTAATTAATGAATCAATCCGCGTGGTATTGTCGCATGTCGCGCAGCTGGGCAGTGTCCAGGGGCCGCTAAGTGATGGCTGGGGACTGACAGCATACAACAAGCATCTGATTGCAACGGACTCATCGGAGTTCCTGTACTTCATTGATCCAGACACCATGAAGGTTGGACACGCATGATGTGATGTTGACCAGTGTCTTGCCCAGCGTGAAAAAAGAAGGCTCTTACAGTTTGGTGCAACTGGCATTTGAATCACCTGGTTGGCTTGCTGTACTTGATGCACGGCAATGTCCTTAGGTTGGTGCTGCAAATCATTTTCATGGCAAGTCCTGTGTGATGCAGGTGGACAAGAAGATCACGGTCACAGATGGTGAGCGCGCCGTCAAGTGGCTGAACGAGGTGGGTGCTGGCATTTGCTCTGCTGGGTGATCTTGGGCACTCTGCACCTCAGCTCAAGCCTCAGAAACCACTGGACAGTTCAAACGACCGGGTAGGTGCTGAGCAGAAGGCCGCTTGTTGACCTGAATTGCATGTATGCCCTGACATCCTACCTCTTGCAGCTGGAGGTGATTGATGGCCAGCTGTGGGCCAACATATGGCAGTCTGAGTGCATTGCACGCATCGACCTCAGCTCAGGACGTGTCGTTGAGTGGGTGCTGTTGCATGGGCTGCGCAATGGCCTGCTCAAGCGCAACCCACAGCAAGGAGACCTGGACGTGCTGAACGGTAAGTGGCTTGTGTGGCAAACGAAGGGCTGTGGAAACAAGCATCAAACACGCACATGCCTGCATTTTGTGCACGCAGTGTTGCGCTTGCCAGGCATTTGGTTGTAAGCAGTAGCAGCAGTGTTGATAGCTGTGGCCCACAACACCTCTTGACTATGAGCTATATACTGAGGTTGTAGGGTGTGCTGCATCCCCCGTCCATTGCAGGCATCGCGTACGACGTGGTGACCAAGCGGCTGTTCATCACAGGGAAGAACTGGCCACGTGTGTTTGAAATCACACCAGGGCCACCGCCTGGCGCTCACATGACTCTAGAACATGTGCGCAGGCAGTGCTTTCGTGGCGGGTGACATGTGGCCAGGGCCTTGCAGAACTGTTGCGTGGAAGTGAAGGTGATGAGGGGTGAACGGTCAAAGATCTTTTCCAGAGCTGGAGCTGTCCGTTCTCGCAGTTGCCTGGTTGCAGATCGCGCTCTTTCGCCCGATGTATGATGTACGGATTGTAAAGATGTCAGAAGTTTGCCAGCTTCTGCATATGATATAGGTATCGCATTGCAATGGCACCTGGGTCCTGTTAAAACCTGGCTCAAGTTAACTTGTGTTGTGTCAATCTGTCAGCAGCGTACGCGTGCATTGCTGTCAAGGCCCATGGGTGACTTGCGCACTGCATACATGGCTCTCAATGCCCATGCAAAAAATGAACGGGTAGAATTGGAACGGGCCAGCCATGGGTTGAAGGTTGCTGCTGCATGGCACACTTCTGAGTCGCACTGAAAAGGTGGTGCATCAGGTTCTAAGAATGGATGCGTAGCTGTATGTTCACGCTGTATGTTGCATAGCTGATGAACCTGTGCGTCCTGTGCTGAATGAAGTATCTCCTTAAACAGCTGTCAGCTACAACGTGCAGCATGGCCCATACACTTGCATGCAAACATTCTCAGAGTGAGCGCACCCTGTGCCCTTAAAACCCTAACACAAAATCACAAGGTACTCTACCTGCCTCCAAATTGTCACGAGGATTGGATCTTGCAGTAGTATAGTATGTTTAGGTTCTGGCTTGGTCGGGATGTAGGCGATCTGCGGTGCAGTGGCAATGTTGATGGGCAGATTCATTTGCGTAACGTTAAGCTTTTATAGTAATTCAATTGTTGCTCGGGGAGCTGAGTTGTTGGCGTGGGCGGGCTCGTGAAAGCCAAAAATGCCGAAGGCCTCGAAATCCGAAGAGGCGGAGGATGCGCCTATGCTTCCAAAGGGCAGCTTCGCGGTGAGTACCGCCTGAGCTGCTTGCACAGGGTCATGGCTGGTGCTGTGCACGGAGTACTGCATGAGCACCTGTTTTCTTTGAGGCAGATCTGTCCATGCTCATTGCACAGCGGCTGGTAGCCTGAATGCCATTGCATGCAAGAGATGGCACTTCGGCGCAAGACTAATCAGTCAGACTGTCGTGCCACAATCCATGCTTTCATGCACATGTGCTGATTGAGCCCAGATGAAGAAGAGCACAAGCGCAAGCGTGCTGAATGGGCAGGGTCAGGGCCCTTCGCCAAGCTCCAAGTCCGCTGCCGCCCTGCAACCCCTGTCGTTCCTGCCCAGCCGCAAGTCCTCTCAAAGTGAGCAATCAAGTTGCACAAACCTGACCTGGACCAGTCTCAGGTTCTGTGTGCAGGTTGGCGGACACACGTGCACACACGCCCTCACGCACTCCCTCACACGTGCACATGCAGCGGGTGCCTCAGGGCCACGTGACCCAGAGTTAGGCACAGCAGCGGCTGCAGACCTGTACACGGTGCACAGCGCCCTGGATGAGATAGAACTGGCAGGGCCCAGTGGCCAGGGGGTGGGCAGCACCGGTGGGCTGGACCCGGAGACTGCTGCCAGGGCCAAGGCACTGGTGGAAGAGCTGAGGGAGCCGCTGGGCGCAACGCTGTGGCGGGTGCGTGCTGCAGTGCTCCTTCTGTTGGGTGCTGTTGCCCTGCGCGTCTTGCATAAGCACCTGTGCTGGGCAGGTCCATGCCACTGCTGGTGGGATGCGCCCTCTGCCTTCGCCACTGATCTTCATGTAAATCAACCACCCCGTACATAGCTGGCATATCTCACGCTACCACTCATCCCTTCGCTGCGCGTGTGTGCAGTATTTTTTCTACTTCCATGTGATTGGGCCATGGAAGTTCATTCGAGGGCTGGGCTGGGTGCTCAACAAATGGCAGGTGTGCACATCCATTTGCACATAGCTTGCACCTGAAGGCTGCACATTTGCAGGGCTACTGCTGCATGGTTGTTGCATGTCTTTGTTCTGTGCCTGCGAGCTTGTTGATCTGCATTGGCTCCCCATACACGCAGTTGGCTGTGATGCTGCATGTTGTGTTGACAACGCGCCATCATGTGAACATGTGTTACGTGCGTAGCGGCTGTTCCGACCCCTTTCAGTGGCGACATACTATGTGGGAGATGTCATGGACAAGCACATGCCTACCATACACTCTGTCTTCATCTGGGCGTGGAACACCACAAGCTTGCTGCTGCACTTCCTCTCCGTATTCCTCGTGTGGAGCATTGCGAATGTGAGCCGCGGCTGCGCAGGGTTGCCCTTGTTGTTAGCGTGGCCCTACAGCTGCATGAGCTTGCCGCTTGTGAATGCCTTCAGCAAAGGCTGGCTGCGCTCAGGTTGCTGCCCTGGACCATCGCACACCCCAGGCGCGTGCGGGGAATTTTGGCAGGCTAGCCGCGTGCTGTGAACAGGTCATCAGCCATACTCTGTGCTGTGCCTGTGCTGCGGGCGCTGTGCAGGTGCTGTGGTCCCATGGCCACCGCAACTACAGCGTCGCCATCTGGAGCCTGTACGGCATCAGCCACTATCTCATGGCTGTCATCATGTGAGATGGCGGATAAACATCTGGAACTACTGATGATGCTATTGATGAGATGTATGCATTGGGATGTGTGATGGAGCTCTGTGTTGGGGTGAGGGTCAAAGTTGTACGCAGGAGCAGGCAGGGTGGGGTGGGACCACAGTCAGATGGTCAAGTGACGCTCAAGGCCGGGCTGATCTTGCACACTGCCATGATGTCATGCAACTGTCATCGCATTGAGTCTCAGGTACATGGAGATGGATCGCGTGGTTAAAGCAGGGCGGTACAACTTATCGGAGTGGTGGATCTTCCTTGTGCGGCTGGTGCAGGTGCGTCAGGGCATTCGTCTGTCCACTTTTGCATCCTTGCTCCTAGCACACTGAGTTGCAGGCATTCATAGTCGGTGCCTGCACCTTGTCCGCTGCGTTGGCCGTGGCCTTGACTGCACCCTAATAGGCGCACCGTTTACTTCACGTTGAGCCTGCTTGCGTCATGAACCCTTGAGTGCGTTTCACCTTTGCAATTCACAACATTCATGCAACGACAGCTCATGCCTCCTGCCACACTGCAGGTCGCGTTCTGGGACATCCAGCTGCTGGCATCCACAGTCCACGCCAACCTCATGATTGAGGGGCTGACACAGATGCTCCTCAAGGGTTATGAAGAGGCAAGAGGTGGGTGTGCGTGAGATGTGTGGTTCACACTGTGGTGGGGCAGGCTGCACGTGTGATCAGCATTGGTCTCTGTAATAGGTCATCCACAGAGCTAGTCGACACCTCCCAGTGCTCTGTGACACTGTTTCTGCACATGTGGTGTCTGGTCATGCCTGGCAGTCATGCATGCATCTGACTGACTACCTTTGCTGAGCACTGCGTTCGCAGTTTGCCTGCACGCGCTGGTCAACACCATTCCCATGTGCATGTGAGTATCCCATAAGAGTTGGAGTCATCATCATATGATTCCTCATAACGGAAGCAAGGTTCTGTTTTAATGTCGGGTTGACAACGCACTTAACCAGGTCCAGGTGGGGCAAAAGGAACCGCCACGTTGCCGTGAGCTGTTTGGCTTGTTTCTGTGATGCCTGCAGTATGCTGGGGGTGCTGTACAACCGAGCTGTGTTCAAGTGGGTGGACCTGACGACTATCGACATCAGGAATTTCGACAACCAGATCTGGTGCGGTGCACTCGCTGCTGTTGAAATAGCTGGTCCGACACATTTACATGCAATTGCTTGATTGGATTGGCTGTGCTACCAATATTTGCGTGTACAGAAAGCAGGGTTTGTGGGAGCATGAGTGTCCTGGGTGCAGGCACGTACCACATGCACACTCCCATGCACCAGCGCACCCACGGAAACATGTGGCCCACGCCGCCCGTGACCACACAGGGCTGCCCTTGCGCTGTCAATTGTGAACGCTCTGGAGAAGGCAGGCCGCTGCGCCCTCGCGGACCCCTGGCTACATCCACGCAACAACGACAGGTGCGCGTGTGTCGATTATCAATTGAGGCTTTGGCATGCAGACACTGTACTCATGCCATGGCATTACCATGATCACTGAACCATGAATCCATCGGCCCCATGCTGTGCACAGCACGGCACGGAGGTTTAAGGCCTGCTTTTTGTATAGCCTGGCCTTTGCATCACAGAAGCAGAGGATCGTCGTAGTTGCCAGCCTGCACCAGCCACAGTGCAGTTCCCCACTTCATCACTTCCCCACTTCTTGGTTCCCCCTGTCCAGTCCTTTGTTGCTTGGCGGTGCGGGAGGTACCCAGTCCTCCCTTTCCCTCCAGTGTAACGACTTTCATTCATTCATCGCACCATCGCACTGTACTGCACAGGTACCCGCTGCTGTACATGCGGTCCAACGCGGCGCGGCTGCCACGCGGGCTGGTGCTGGATTGGTTGTTCCGGTGCAACGCGCAGCTAGGGTCGCGCGATGAGGAGCTTGTGCTGCGGGACATCTTCTCTGTGTACACGGTATGTGCAGCACGCGGCTACTGTTGTGCGTGGAGGCCGCGCGTGGCATCAGACGTACTGCTTGCTCATGTGCAGTGCTGGGCTTGTCATGGGGCTGTGTTCCATGGAGATTGACGCGATCGGTGCTGGGTTTGACAGCCTTGCAACTCCTACAGTGCCTTTGAGCACGGGGAAGCTCGTCACTGACGTATGCCCTTAACACGCCGCCATGCCACAGTTCAACTGCAAGGGGGATGTGAAGGAGCTATGTGATGGGCACAAAGCCATCCTGCTCCGCAAGGCGCTGCGCACTTTCAACGGCTCCAACAAGTACAACAGGTGACCGCAGCTCCAGCACCTGATGTTGGCACTGATATGACGGCACGTCCTCACAAAGCACGCACACTGCTGAGGCACATGCAGCTTGGCATCATACACCCATGGGCAACATCTCCCATGTCCCATAGGCCTGCGACCCCAGCCCCTGTGTGCCTGTGTTTTCTTGCCCTGTTCGCACACCCCAGGGCGGAGGTACTGGCACGGCGGCTGGACAAGGCCAAGTTCAGGAAGAGCCACGCAATCCGTGCACTTGACGCGTCACGCATCAACCCCGGTGCGCAAGGAGCGCCATACTTGGATACTTAGGCAGAGGGGTGGGGTGAGATAAGGGGACATGATGCTGCTTTGAGGCACTCTGGGGTACAAGCACAGTATGCAGTACATGTTAGAGCAACTCTGCTGACATGGTGTACTGACTCATGTGGGCGTTACATGCGCAGGGCGGTACATGAGTGGGATGCTGGCGCAGGTGTTGGCAGACAGCAACGGCTTCGACTCCCTGAACCTAGCGGATAACATGTTGGGGTGAGAAAGTTAGGCCATGCGGCAATGGCACACACCCTGTCTTGTACCTGCTGGACCAGATGGGGTTCCTCAGTACCAAACCCTGCCTGCAATGTTCCAGCTGCCATTGCTCCAATACATAAGATGCTGCCATCCACCCGTTGTCCTTTGTGCTTGCCAACCACAGTGGCTAGCCACCTGTGTGCATGTGTTACTGATCCAACAGCCAGAATGGCATTCATAATTGTGCTTTGCTACAGGGACACAGCAGTGATTGAGGTCGCAGAAGCTCTGCGCACCAATGAGGTGCTGGAGCTGTCAGCTCTTGTACTGTCAGGCAACGACATTGGGCAGTACGTAAGTCGCACCACCGCATAACAGCATTGCACGTGACAACAACCCAGGGTGCTTTCATTATACAGGCTTAGTGTGATTGCAGCAAGCTTGCCAGTGTTACATGCGGATGGTTGCCACCCTCATGTGACTGGCCTTGCGCCGACCGCAACTGGTGTTCTGAGGGCATGGCTATGCTTGCTGCCTGTCATATGCACGCTCCATCAGGGCTGTGAGGCGCTTGCCAGCCTGCTGGCATCATCGCGCGCGCTGCAGCTGCTGGTGCTGGCTCAGAACCCTATCCAAGATGCAGGTGCACGCGCACTGGCAGAGGTGCGTGTTGACCAGCGTCACACTTGTGCTTACACACTCCAGGTGCCTGACGTCAGTGGCGTGCACTGTGCGGCTGTGTGCTCTCTCAAGTGTAACACCCTCTACCCTCTACAGCCAACCTCCAGCACATCCAGCGCGGGCTTGACCTGTGACAGCATTGCTGCGGTCTTGGACGATGTGTCGGCCATGGCGTTCTGCTGTAGCACGCTTGCGGACTTGCAGGCTGCCGCCAAGATATGAAACATGGCGAATGGCCGGTCTCCGCTGACTTCAGACTGCTCGAGCAGCAGTACGGCCACGGCCATTCGCCATGTTTCAGTTCCTAGCGGCAGCCTGCAAGTCCGCAAGCGTGCTACAGCAGAACGCCGTGGGCGACACATCGTCCAAGACCGTAGCAATGCTTAAACAGGTCAAGCCCACGCTGGATGTGCTGGAGGAAACCCTCCGACCCTCCAACCCTCTATCCATACGTCATTGTTGGCCTGCGTTACCCAGCTGCGCGATGCCATGCCATTAACTGGTGCGTGACGTGTGCATGCTGGCTCGCATGCGCATGGTGGCCACCCCATCGACAAGATGCACAGACTGGCCCAGCGCATGTGTATGTCAATCCACCGCCTTGCAGGTGCTGGCCACGAACCGGCTGCTCACACGGCTGGACCTGTCAGGGTCACGGCTAGGGCCGGATGCGGGTGCTTCGCTGGGGCACATGCTGAAGACCAACCTGGGGCTGCGTGAGCTTGACCTGTCGAGCACATCCCTGGGCACGATGGGTGGGTGATGTGCGCTTGCCGCAGCGTGCATTTTGTGCACAGCTCTTACATGCAACAATCGTTGCTGACGGCACCTGTTCTGGTGGCTGCGTTCCGCAAGCCCTGTAGCCGCTCCCTCTCCCCTGTATGCTGGTGCCAACCTTGCGCCGCAGCGCCTGCGTGCTGTTGCAACCGGCCCGTGCACACCCATGTTGTCACGTGCAGGCGTCGACTCTCTGAGCAAGGGCCTCAAGGTGAACACCACACTGAAGGACTTGCGCGTAGCGCGCGTAGGCAGTGATGACAAGGGCGCGATCGGCATGGCGCAGGTGGGTGCTGCACGGGTGCTGCGGGGGCTGGGTTTGGCGTGGTGAGATCACTGCAAGGGTATCATGTGCTTGAAGTGCAGGGCTGCTTCTAGGGCTTGAGTCATTGCTTGGGCAGCAAGGCGCGGCTGTGTGGTTGCGATTCATGAGGGTTGCTCACCATGCTCATCCGTCATGCCTGGCATGCCAGCAACAACAATGTCAATGATGTGTGGGCCGGCGGCATTGCAAAGAACATGTGACCGGTTCAACACGCTCATGCTGCAGGCGCTGGCCACCAACCGCACCCTCACACGGCTGGACCTGTCGCGCAACCCAGGCATCACAGACATTGGGGCTAAGGCACTAACAGATGCGCTGCAAGGCAACATGGTGCTGCAGGTGCGGCGCCTGCATGCAGTTGCAGGGCGTGCTCAACAGATGCGGGGTGGAATCAGGGGTGGTGCATTTAGCATGAAACCGAGCCCTTATGCCCTTGCTTGGTTTGGGCGCGAGGGTGCTGCAAGTTGAACTACGTGCTACCATGCAGGCGCACGGTTGATTGCTGATGCTGGTATTTGTTGGGGTGGCTAAGTATACTGTAGTCGGCAGGTCGTTTGCTGATGCAGGGGATTGAGTGGTGTTGCAGTACCGGCCCTGCTTGCGCATGAATGTGTTCCCCGTGCACCCTATAATCCCTGCTCGGGCCCTATAACCCAATAGTATAGACTTCAAACCGTAAACCTCCCGCACACGCAGGTGTGTGACCTCACTGGCACTTCCGTGTCCCCGTCATGGATAAAGCTGATGACCAACGTCATCACGATGCGTGAATCGGGGCAAGCAGGGAACCAGGCAGCACAGCAAGCAGGGTCCAAGACTGAAGGGAAGGGGCAGGGCAAGTGATGAGGGCGGTGAGAATGCGTGAGGCAGTGGAACGATCAGGGGAACATGAGCAGCTCAGTTCAAGCCAGGTGCACTGCTTGCATGTGCTATTCACTTACCACTTGCAGCAAGCAATGGCGATGCTGTAAGATGATTGTGTGTCATGCACAAGGTTGACGTGTGTATTGCAAGTGCAGGATCTGTCTGTAGGGGATGGTGCAGACTTCCCTGTCCATGGCATATAAAGGCACTTGGAAAAAGTCTCCAATAGCTTCTAAGCCTCACTTCTGGCACTTCAGACTACTAGCCCTATGGAATGGTAATATGTACCTGCATTTCGTCAAATTGAGACGGATGTTGGGGACAGATGAAAGTCCACTGTGCGTGGGAACTTTACACACGCACACGAACATCGCCGCCTGAGCTTATTGCTAGTTGCGCGTGCAGATCAATGCGTCAAGTGGCATCCCGTGTTGCCAGGCTCTCATTGATCCCATCTCACATACGTGTTTAGCCCTCAGCCCGGCTGCTTCCTGATCATTCTTAAAGGTCAATTATGATTACGACACGGGTAATTACGATTTCTACATGACCTGAACAGGTGCTAAGCACGCACACACGAGCATACCAGCTCAAGCAACAACACATCTTTAAATTTGCTTGAGCTGTGTTAGCTGTGGGCGCATGAGCGCCTGGCCACGCGCACGAAGGTCACCAGTCAGGTCGCCGGGAGCCAGGTGGCTGCTTGCTGCTTGAGCTCCGGTTTGTACTGTTTCTTGGCGGGGACCTATGAACACTGTGCACTAGGATGACATGCGCGCACTCGAGAAGTTCAGAACCTGGTGTTCATCCAGAACGCAAAGCGGCCAGGACGCATTGACGGTAGGTCCTGGCAAGCGAAGGGAGGCGAGTGCTTCAAGTGCGAGTTGTAATCGTGCAGGCAATTAAATCACGGCAGCACGTCTGATTGCATTTTTCTGTATGCACATCTTTCGCTTCAGGTGCCTGCTGGTTTTCGGACCGCTGATGACACCCGCAGCTCTGGGGTAATGGCACAGTCATCGGCAATTGTGCATCACCATGAGCAGCTGCGCCTCATCTGCAGCAACAGCATGCCGCAGCTTCCAACTGCGGGCCTGGGTGCTGCTGCATGCTGCGCAAGCACGCAACGGCCCGCCAGCCATACTGCCGCGTCTGATGTGGTCGTCCCTGCTCAGCCACGAGACCAGAACGACCCTGCCAGCACAAGCCACGCACAACACGCCGTGTGCCATGCCCCCAGTGCCTCAGTCAGCGCTGTCAGCGACCAGCCAAATCCCACCGGCCAGTCCACACAACAGGCCCTGCATGCCAAAGGGCAGGAGCAGCGGCTGAGTGGGAGCTTGCACGGTCCTCGCTACTCGTTCTTATGCTATGAACCCAAGCCCTTGGGCATGGCAGCCACAAGCACATCAGCTGTGTGCGGGCCACCACATCAGCCACAGCTAACACCACCACCTCTCCAGCCGCAAGCCCCAGCACGCAATCAGTCGCCGGACCCGGTGCAGCTGCCCCTCCTGCCTTGTGCAGGCGTAGCAGATGAGCCCACACCCGGACCAAGTGCGGCGCCTGCCTCAACGCCAGCGGTGGCTGTGCAGCCACAGGCCATGGCGTGCCACAGCGGCTGCAGCACACCACCGCACTCGCATACGGGGGCCACACTTGATGCATGTCTGTGGCCCCCAGCGCATGAAGCGTTCTTCGACATGCACCTCGATGACCAGTTGGTCACGGACGGCGACGAGGGCATGTGTGTGGTGCCGTTGGTCCCATACATCCGGCGGTCAACCCACTCAGTACCCCTCCCACCACGCCCCACCTTCCAGCAGAGCAGCATCCTGGATGAGCAACCAGAGGTTGACATCCTGTGGGCAACCACACAATCCATTGGTTATGAGGTGCTGGCCAGGCTGCCAGAGGTTGAGGAGGACCGGCAGGGGCAGTGCACCGAAGGAGGTGCGGCCAGTGGATGTGGGCACGTGTATGGGGGTGCAGCAGGAGGAGGCCCACGGACCAAGGCAGACTCGCTGCTAGGCCTCTCTCTGCCAGATGTCAAGGACTCAGCTGTACGCAAGGGTGTTGATGCACTGATCCAGCTGCAGTGTGCGTCCACAGTGGAAGGGGCTTGGGAGCTGTCCGGCCGCATTTCACGGCCACGAGCAGCCATGAAAAACAGCGGTCCTGATGCACGCCCGGCATCTGCGTCATTGCTGGTCGACCCAGCAGCAGGCGGTGGCCTGCTCGTCGCTGGACGTGCCTCAGCCTGCAACAACCCAGCACGTGGCTGTGGCCAGCGTCATGGCGGTGCGCATGGTTCTCGGCCCATCGTGCACATGCCCGCGGCACAGGGCTCATCAGAGTGCTGCAGCTCAGCAGCCGACAGCCAGATTGTCATGCTGTCCTTGTCCTGAAAGAACGCTGGTTGCACAAACTGAAGGGACTGAAAACACATCGATCAAGCCCTCAGCTCGGCGACTGGACGAGTGCGGTGTGGTGGTGAGATGTCAAGATGCATTCTGCTGGTGGAGCTGTGGCACATGGGAGGGGCATGCGCCTTTTCAGAACGACGTATTTGCTTGATTAAACACAACCGCAGACAAACGCATCAACTATTAATGCCAGGGCCACTGCTGGGAGCAGCAAGTGTGAGTGCATCATGATGCCCCACCCTGTCGCATACAGCACAAGCAAAGTTATTTACACACACTGTTTGTTTTGATTTCACATGTTGCAGTCCATGCCTTTGCAAACACATGCACCATTCTAGGCTTCAGATTCTGTTGCTGCCATGGGTCGTACTGTGGCAGTTGGGTGCAGCCTGGGTTTGCGCAGGTAGCACATCCATCTGGCTCTAGTACCACAGGGACGGATGCTTAAGAAGCACGGGTAGTGCTACTGGGGCTTCCTGGCAGTGCACAGCATTCATACTATGCTCTCAGACTGCTGCAAGCCTGCAGTCTGTTGGATGCATTCAGTAGAGGCACACCGCTGTGTATGGGCGATGCGGTTGGTATGTTTGTGATGGTCTGGTGTCCTCTGATGGCATGGCACAGGAACTTCTGTGCAGGCCGGCTTTGTCTGATGCGCAGGGTGCGGATTGCTTTGCAGCACAGTATGATGGGGTGTGGTGGGGCTGATCCATGCCAAGGTAGTATTCCAATCCATTCTCCGTCAACTGTTTGTTGGCCCTATCCCTCATTTTGTCATGGCGGGCTCTGGAAACAGTGATGCCCTGCTGTTTAGTATCTCCACAGGTATGTTCAGGGCAAGCACTGCCGCATATCTTGGCCGCACACATCACAATGTGGGCAGTGCCTCTTTCTGCAGTTTGCGTATGCAAATCGGGATGCTCAAAGCTTTTTGCTCGCTGTATGTTTGGATGGTGGGTGCTGAGCATGGGTGTATCTCGTACATGGACTGTGGGGGCCGCATGTTTGGTCATGTCCTTGCTGGCCTGCAGCACATTTAATAGGACCTTGGTGTTGGCTCATATGTCAACGAGCTCTGTAAGCTGTGCGTTTGGGTGCCATCTCAGCCATCCCGCGCTGTGTCAGCCCAATGATGTTTGATCTGAGCACCTTGCGCAGAATGCAGGCGTTCGTGGCACCCAGTTTATCCTTGCTACCCATCTAATCAGGTCCTTGAATTCAAGAGTGGTGAGTCACTGCAATGTGCACTTCAAACTGCGTTGCACTGCACCTCTCTTGAATACTATGCACACCATGCAGCTGTGAGGCAACTGGCATGCATGTCGAGCCTGGAGCTAAACACTTCAGTCCAGCCTAGGGCTTGACCAGGGTTTTCCACTAGGGTTTCGATAATTCATTTCCGTTTCTGCATCAATAGTTTTAATCCGCCTCCTCAAACTCTCATGTGGCCTATCATCGGGATCGTGTAAGTTGCGCGCACTGAAGCAGGTTGGCCACTGGCCACCTGCGGAAAACTCAGATGGAAGATGAAGCTTCTCAGATTCATCTAAATTTTGATGATGATGACAATTCCCGATTTCCTGCGCCTTGCCCGGGACCGAAGCAGCATGCATCTCAGTTCACGGGACGGAAAAGAAAGCTCCAGCACACATGGATCGTCTCTGAAGGGAACCCTGGTCCAAACGAAAGGGAGGCAGGAACTTTGTTGCAGACTGCATCTCTTCGGGCGCAGTTGATGAAGCCAAACGCACCGAACGTCGTGCTTCAGCGCCAGATTTACCCCAGGTCTGTGAACCCTTGACATATGCCTGTTGACACAGAAACAGCCTCTGTCTTGTGTGCATGCACCAGGTACAGGTTGATAGGGGCCTTCGTTGCTGCACCCAACCAAGTGCCTCCACACTGCACCTTCATGTGCTCCAAGCAGATGTGTGCAACTGTGCATGCTGTGCTGTGTACTCAGCAACTTACATGCCCTGCGCAGGGGACAGCAAGGAGCCAGCTCATACCACATCCAGGATTTGCTGCGTGGGAAGTTCTGCGCCAGCTTGCAGCAGCATGAGATTTGTGCACGGGACCATGACAAAATTTTCGCATGCGTGAGTATGCTGCGGCTGCTGTATCATGTGGGGGGTGTGACACAGGCCTGGTTTACCATCAGGGCTTCAGGCTCATGCTGATGGAGCTGATAGTATCAGGCTTGTTTCTTGGGCAAAAGCTGCAACGACAGATGGTTTGACTGCTTGTGGGACCTCTTTGCTGCGCACCACACCCTGAGGGCGCACTGTGCTTATGTTCTGTCCTCTCCATGAACTTTGAGGAGTGCCATGCTGACAATTGACTGCAGGCATGGCTGGACCAGGACACAGTCATCTTTGGCACGAAGTGCAACAAGTGAGCGGTTGGTCTCAGGGCTAGGCTTAGGGCTCACAAGGCACTGGAACAGGAGGCTCCATGTTGCATTGTTCTTGTGGGGCACCCTGAAACAGTCAATCCATTGCGCACCGCAGACAGGCACGAGGCAAAGGCTTGCACCTGACACTGCACGTGCTGGAGGCACCTTGGAACCAGCTCACACTGCGCAAACGAGCACTTGCAGTTGCTCAACAGACCCTGATGCTGCCATGCAGAAACATCTGTGAAACGCCGTTTTATCATTATTTGTAACATACCCTGATGCTGCCATGGCTGCAGGATGCTTGTGCACAACCTGCGATCCAGCACAACCACAGAGCTGGCGCCAGTGGTCGCGCCAGCGGGCACCTCCCGGCCGCCCACCCTCACGCCAGTCAACCCGTTCGGGGCGTGCGGCATCCACAGCATACAGCTGAACCCCTCGGGGACGCTCATGACAACTGGCGGGGGGAATGTAAATGACGCAGCGGTCTATGATGTGCAGGTGTGTTGTTCACCACACACCACATCTCAATTGTGTGTACTGCTTGCCGATAAGTCTTGCATGGCTAGGCATACGCAATGTGGCACCTGCATCAACCCCTGGTCAAGGTCACACGACTACTGGCGGTCACACTTAAGGTCGCAACACTGGCAATGGTGCACCAGTGTCAATGGTGCAAGGTGGCAGAGTGAGGACAACGGTTGTGCATGTGCTCTGCAACGTTGAGCTTGTTTCAGGGTATGGGCCCTGTATCTGCACTGCTGATTTGCAGAGCCTGACACCAAAGAAGCTGTACGTGGGGCATCAGGACTGGGTGTTCTCCACTGCATGGCTCGCAGATCACCAATTTGTGACAGGTGCGGGGCATGAGCATGGTTGTGCAGGTAGTTGACTGCCTCAACTTTGTTGTGCTGTTAGCTGAGCACATGGCACGGCTGCACACGATTGACCAGCTTTCCCAGAGAACAGCCTGTATGCAAAAACGTCCACAAAGAATCATTTTAGCCTCCAGTCAACTGTTTTCTGATCAACTGGGTACGAATAAGCCCCCAATGCTGAATACAGACAAGACTCGCTGTTCTGCTGCGCTGCTCTGCGCTCTGCAGGTGGTCGTGATGGCAAGCTGTGCGTGTGGAACGTGGATCTACAGGACCCCGACTTGATGGGAGGGTGCGCACCGTCCTGATCCCTGCATCATCAGTCTGTGTGAGATGGTCCTGTGGCTGGGATGTCATGGTCATGTGTTGAATGTGCCAAGCAGCATGAAGTGCACGAGTACCCATGCAAGCCAGCGTTGTGCTGTTTGTGGAGCAAACAGCACTTGTTGAACTTCACATGTTTGCTTGATTACGGTAGGTGTTAATACAGCTCATTATGCACAATCAGCATGTGTCCATGCGTGGACAATTGGACATGGGTGCAGGACGGCGCCCATCGCAGTCAGGGAGGCGGTCAAGGGCTGCAAGGTGCGCGCAATATGCATGCCGTGCCACGATGCTGTGCCCCTGGCGAGCACAACTGTACCTGCACAGTGATCATCCTGCATCGTGCTTGCTCGCTACCAACACATTTCTGTCTGTAGCGATACTTGTTGTGCGCAGCATATGCCAGGTGTGTAGACAAGATTTCTACGAGCAGCTGACGATGTGCGCAGCATTGGCTAAACCACAGCACAGTAGGGACGTGGCCTGACAGTGGTGAGCATCACAGAGGCAGCTGCATGGCTTGTTGTCCCTTGCAGGTGCGTGACATGGGCCTGGACCCGACCTCAGGCCTACTCACCACACTGAACCCCTCCGGCTCTCTCGCTGTGTTTCGACCATGCTCCATGCGACGGCTACGCCGGGTGGGTGGGCGTGCGCACAACTGCAATGCCATGTGATGGTGTGTTCACGGAGGAGGCGTGCAAGAATTTCCTGCCACCTGCCCTGGCCCGGGCAGCGCAGCTGCCGTGTTAGCGTGTTTGCCACATGTGTGCCCACGGGCTGCTGCTCCCCACGCTTTTCCAAGCATCCACACAAGCTGCGCACGCCCCTGAGGGGTTGTCCCTTCCACAACATGCGTCTGGTGTGCAACTGTACTGCCTGAACAGATACCCCTGGATGAGGCGGAGGACCTGTACTGCCTGGCAGCTGGGCCCAATGTGGTGGTGGTGGGCTCTGCAAGGGTAAGTGGACCCTGCTGGTGCACTATGCATCCTGCCACAGCACCAGGCCGTTTTGTACTTTCGCTCTGATAGGTGTGAGGATCGGGTTGAGTCGCAGTCAGATCGATTCATGCACAGCATTGACCTGTGACCTGGGGCAACTCAGTCCAGAGTCCTGCGCCAGCTGTCATGGTAGCTGACGCCAGCAGCGTCGTGATCATGTCGTTGGCTTGGCGTGCTGTGCCCTGCTCAGGAGTTGCTGGTGGTTGACCCACGTGTGCGTGACGCCACAGTCAACCGCCACAGGCACCCAGATCCTGAGGGTACGTGGGAGAGCGGGATGAACAGACACAATGCTGACTGGTTTTGGCTCCAGGCTCTTGTTTATCGGCTGACTTGGTGTTATGCAGCACAGCAGCCTGCCGCTTTTGCAGCAGCCCACACTGCAACAGGGCAGCCCTGTCTTGAAGCTCCTGGTGGTTGACTGTGTACAGCATGTTGCATGTGATGCGCTGCTGAGAAGACACGTCTGGACCGCACATGCGACCCAGCAGCTGCCGCCTGACCCTTCCCTGCTGTAGAGCCGAAGGTTTTGCCATTTTATTGATGCTGCTGTCCTCATTTTCATCATCGCCCCTTCCGTCATTGCTCGCTCGTTAAGTCATTGTCTGTGCTGTGTGCGCACAGGATTGCGCTCCGTGGCGCTTCACAGCAACGTCGTGTCCTGCGGTGTGTACTGCGCATGTGATGCATATGTCTGTGCAAGCAGTGCACAGCTGTACACCCTGGCGTTCATTGCCAGTCACGCCCATACCACTGCCAAGGCTGTTGCATTGCACCTGTTATGCCCAAATGCATCGCACTGCTCATCATTAGCGCGAGCCACAGTTCCTGGACCATGGGTGTGTGGGTGCATGACCGGACATGTGCAGACACTACAGCAGTGTGGATGTCATGATGGCCGTTGCATGCAGGCGGGTCCAGCGGCCTGCTGTCCTTCTTCGACATGCGTGCCAGGGAGTTTGTGGAGGGCATGAGTGTGGGCCATGGAGCATATGGAGCACGTGCGCGTGCCAAGCCGGCCACCATCTGCGTGCATGGAGGATATGCAGTGGTGCCGCCGCACATGTCCATCTTGTAGGTCTGCCATGCCGAGCGCACTGTGGCTCGTGCCTGCGGCTCATGCATGCGCAGGGCGGGGGGAGGGGGGTGGGGTGGTGTCCACGTTGCATTGCGGTGCAGGCCAGTCGCGCTGCCATCGTCAGAATGCGCAGTCTTTATTCGGTGTCACTGCGCCCGTGTATTGCCAGCGCATGCCGGCCCTGCTCTATCACAGCAGGGTGAACCAAACTCAACGTGTGTGATGGTGCTCTGATACTGTTGGCTTGTGCCACGCTGTTCCACCTGCAGCACGGACGACCTGCTTGAGGTGTGCAGCCAGGCAGTGTACTGCCAGGCATGGGATGGCAGCGGTACACGTCTTCTGTGTGGTGGCGGGCCGCTGCCATTTGGTGTGCGCG
Source organism: Haematococcus sp. NG2 (assembly GCA_004335575.1). Lineage (NCBI taxonomy): Eukaryota > Viridiplantae > Chlorophyta > Chlorophyceae > Chlamydomonadales > Haematococcaceae > Haematococcus > Haematococcus sp. NG2. The sequence goes on along the minus strand of QAXD01000164.1, from coordinate 14,841 downwards.
GCTCATACGCAGCGGTACTAAGCTGACTTCACTTTTGTGACTGGGTGTGACTGGATGTGACTGGATGATACGGGGCGGTGCTAGCAACAGGGTGCGAGGGTGCCTGCAGAGAGCCTGGGGTAAGCTGTTGAGCTGCTGTGCTGGGCATTGCAAGTGCACAGCACAGGTGTTGTGGCATGGCACTGGCTGCAACTTTGCCATGCGCACAGATAAGATGTGAAGATAAGATAGTATTGCGTATGCCAACAGGGGCTGGGGGCTATTGAAGAGTTGTGAAAGAAGAGTTGCTCTAACACTTGCAAACTGATCAGGCACGTGCATGTCAAGCGCGTACCTGCCTTGTTGTACATGAGGCATCAAGGAGGCAGGGTGTGGCTGCACAGAGCTCAGTCATGTTACTCATGTCCTTTGTAACTTGCTGTAGTGATGATCATAAATCAGCGCGACACAAGCAGAAGAGAGACACATGTTTGCTGGGTGCTGAGCAACATCCAGGAAGAAGGGTTCATGCACAGCAATCAGCAGACCGTGTGCGGTGGGTCACCCTCGGTTCGGCTACGAGAGGTGCCAGGATCGAATCCCTGTGTGGGTCG
>QAXD01000164.1:0-13936 GCA_004335575.1 Haematococcus sp. NG2 | reverse complement strand
ATGATCCACATGCCCAGAGGGCCTTCACTGGCGCCTGAGGCTGAATGTAACAACACAAACAACAACACAGACCTTGTGCAGGCCCTCACATGCAGCTGCATTTCCCACGCAAGAGGACTGCACCTGGGCGCTGAGCATGAGGCTGGAGTTGCAGGCAGAACTGCTTGCGTTGTTTTGTGATGTTCAAAGGCAGGAGCGGCCAGCTGCTGGTGTTCAGATTCAACATGCCGCGGAATGGCATCACATAACATCGGCGCTGGCGTTGGCATCAATAGCAAGAGTGCGTTGTGAATACTCAAATCCATCAAACCCATATGGCTGGCTGCAAATAAACCTGGAGCCAACACCATTCAGCTTAACCCCATAACCTTTTACTGGCGGCCAGTCATGCCCGGCAGCTGCACAGCTAACCTTGTCCCTCCAGTACCTAGACCACAGAAGCAAGCGCTGCATATCGCATTACCCAGACAGATGAATGCGCCAGACGTGTGTGACTGCATGTGTGGGTATCGGCCTGGGGGGGGGNGGGGGGGGCGGGGTCATGGAATTAATGCGTCCCTCGGCACGTCTCTCTCATGGATATGGCCCTCCCTCCTGGCACCTGGGCCTGGCACCTGGGTCCAACACCCTGTGCACCAACCCCATGCACCAGCACAGGCAGAGGCACATTGCAAGAATAACCCGCGCTGCCATGAATCAGGGACACAGGGTACTTCATGCATGTTCATGCACTCGGCTCAGGGATATCCAAGGACTTGGGCAGGGCGACTTGCTGTGCGGACCAGCGCCACACCCACAGCGCTGCAGCAGGGTCCTGCTCACAACATGGGGCACCACAGAGCAGCAGAAGTCGAGCCTGAGTTGGTCAGCACCTCGCAGGTATCCTTAGGTAAGGGGGGAAGAAGCATCACACGTCAGGGAGTACTGCAGGCCTCAGGGTGCGCGTGCATGTGCACACTGCTGTGCACCGCGTATACAGACAGTCCAGCTGCGTGTGTGTGTCGCAGGGCTACCCGTGGCTCACCTGCCCTGCCTTGCTGGGCAGCAGAGGGCGGCAGTTCGCATCGAAGTAGCCCCCAGTTGCTGCCCCCTCCGCAGGGGCATCTGGAGCAGTGGCACAGTACACGCTTGCACGCGCACCTGTCGTGTGGGAGTTATGCCACACCCAGCAACAGGTCATGGTGGGAGGCACAGGCCGGATGTCATGTTTGTGCTGTTCATTTGGAACGCATTCGTCCATACCCATTCAGTGTTGTTTCTGGCCAGCAGCTGAAAGCTGTGATAGGCTGCTGTTGCTGCATGTTATGCTTCATCCAGTGCGTTTCACGAGCTCGAAATGCAACCTGCAGGCTAGTGGCACTACACCCGTACTGCGCCTGCTGGCAGACTTGGCACTGCACCCATACAGCGCCTGCTCACTGGCTTGTCACTACAACCATGCACCCACTCACGCACCCTCCTGTGGTGTGAGCAGCACTGTCCCCAGAATGATCTTCTGTCCCACACGGATGATCCAGGGGAGGCCACGTGTGACGTCCGTGAGCACCATACCCGGGTGCACAGCCAGCACCTGCAGCCGCACCCACCGACCAAGACACAGCGCCTGACACCATATCTATCATGACCATCATCACAATCGTCATCCTCAAAGGTGGCTGAGAGCCTTGAGGCCAGGCACGCAGGCGCGCCAGCGCAAGGTGCTTGAGGTCTGCCTGCTCACGCCCACGGCACATGAAGCCACACACTGATGTGTGACATGTGCAGCAGGTCCAGCCAGAGGGCCCAGGCACACACACGACACGCACACAGGCCCCCCACCAGTCCCACATCACACCTTGACTGGGGAGGCAGCCCCCAGCCGCCGCTGCAGCTCGCGCGTGAACAGGATCTGAGCCAGCTTGCTTTGCCCATAGGCAGCCTGCAGCCAAGACACAGGGGAGATGATGTGCAGCCACACACATGGTAGGGTTGACTGGGCTTGATGGCGCCTCATCAAGTGGCCGTCGGCCAAATACATGCACCATGCAGCACTCTGCACACCAGGACCCCTCTCCCCGAGCAGCAGGAGGCGCGGGGCGCATGGCAGCAGCAGCAGCAGGGGCAGGGCGGTGCAGCCAGTGGCAGCAGCACAGGCAGCACAGCCGGAGGCGCGGTGCGCGTGGCAGGGGTAGGGGGCGGCGCACGGCGCGGTGCAGCCGGCGGCAGCAGCACGGGCAGCACAGTCGCGCTGCTGCTGCCACGTGCCCCGCGCCTCCGGCTGTGCTGCCTGTGCGTTTTCCCAGATAACCTGGCCAGGGAGCAGCGCCCACAAGGAGCGTGCAGGACCTGACAAACCCCAGCATCATGTGCATGATCAAGGCTTGAAGAGGTTGGTGAGGAGGAGCACGCACCTCAGACGCATATGCACCAGGCTTGGCCAGATGGGGGTCAGAGACAAGGATGCCCTTGGGCACCATCATGTGCACGGATGAGCTGACACTGCGCAACAGCACAACACAGCCACGTGAGCCGCCCATGCCAAAGACCAAGCAGTTGACTATAGTACTTGACTCCAAGACCAAATACTTGACTTGTAAGGGAGCTGTGTGGCACCCAGCCATGAGTGACGGGCATGCAGTGGACAAGCAGCTGCACATTGATACAGCACGCAGACGTGCCAGCCACCAGCATCGCAATAAAACACACGATGCCTGTGACGTAAATGCAGCGCACGCACTTGACAATACGCGCGCCAAAAGATGGCTTGGACGCTGCACCACGCTTGAGTGAGGGCATGAGGGAGAGGGTGAGCAGGAAATGGCCCAAGTGGTTGGCGCCCATGTGCGCCTCAAAACCATCCACAGTCTGCTCGCGTGGGGCTGCACCCAGCAAGCATTATAGGGTAAGCACAGGCCAGCCCATGAGCCCCTGGACAAGAAATAGCACGGTCATCTTGTGATGTGCATGCGGCCACCACCACGGGGTTCCCTACACTTGACATGGTTCTTGCATAGGAATGGATGGAAAGGTGTGGTTCACAAATACAGGAAAACGCAGAGAAAACAAAGAGCACAGCCCGCCAAGGCCTGCAGCTCACAAAACAGCAGCTCCTCAAGAGACAGGGACAGGGCACCACGCACCGCCCATGGCGTACATGCCCGCGTTGTTGATCAGGATGTGCAAGTCGCGGTGCTGAGCCTCCCAGCGCGCCGCAAAGTCGCGCACAGACCTGCGCCGCACAGCAGCCAAAGATGCCATGGCGTGATGGAGTGGCTTGAGCAGGGTGCAGATGGGTGTGCACATGCAGTATGTGAGGGTCAGCACTGAGCGCGTGACAGCTCCGCACAGGAACCACCACCACAAACAGTACGCAGGCATGTGTGCTGGCACATTATTTTTGGTGTAGTATGCAGGCATGTGTGCTGGCACATTATTAACGCCACCCCCATGGAGGCTGCAATGCACTGAGAGCATGTGATCCTGTACTCACTGTACCGCATCACACTGTTCTGGATCACTCACTGGAGTGATGCGAGGTCGAGCTGCCACACTTCAAGCTGGGGCTTGGGGAAACCAAGAGACACTGTTTTCTGCTCAATGTCTGACTGCAGCTCCTTGCCTTTCTGCACGTTGCGGCACGCCAGGATGACTTTTGCCCCCCGTCGCGCTAGTGCTGATGCAGTCTCCTTGCCAATGCCGCTGCAGTGTGCAAGCGGGCAGCACATCAGGGATGCTGTATACTGCAACATGGCTGTGCTGACTGGTTGGTTCACTTTGTCGGTTCACCTGCTCTGTTGAGTCATTTGCAGGCAGGCGGTTGCTCCTGTGCTTGCACCACATCATGCGCGCTGTGGCGTGCATACAGAATTTTTTCAACAGATGCAGTGCCAGCAGAGACACACCTGGTGGGACCGGTTACGATCGCGGTCAACCCTTTGACTGGCCCGCCCACAAAGTCGATGTGATCTAAGTGGAACATGTGCAGCTTCTGCAATCACACCCACACCAAACTCCATGGTGAGCATGCTGAGCAGGTGGGTCATGCAAGCCAGCCATGTATTCAGCCTGATTTGCTCAGTAGGAAACATTGTTACGAGCCAATACCTGACAGAACACCATGATCGCACTCCATGCCACTCCTTCAAGGTACTGATACCAATGCATCTGCGCCATCGCCTTGCCAGGGGGCGTGCTCAAAAGCAAGCCCCACGTGCGCGCTAGGAACGAGCAGGCAGTCTGCACTGCCCAGTCCGCAGCTCGCATGTACCAGGACTGCTTGCGTGGCTTGGGCGTTGGAATCGTCATTTTGTACAGCAGAAAATTAAACGCAGCTGTGGGACCGCCCTTGATCCAAATTCAAGATGACCCTAAACTGCAGCCATAGTGATGTGCCACTCTCGACAGCGACGTGTGAATCGCCCTTTAAATTAACAATCCAAACTCAACATGCACAACAGATCAACTGCCAACTGAAGACCGTTACTCTCCCAGAACATTGGCAGATGTGAGGATCACGGGGCACGCTACGGTGCATAGTACAACGGCATTGTTGAGGTAGCCTGCATCGTGCTGCGAGGGCATCCTACAGGTTCCGACAAGGATGCTGACCCAGCTTGCGCGCGTGGCTCGGCAACCAGCATTGTTTCCTGCTTTCCGGAGCTTGCTGCAGGCGGCATCTCTGCACACGCAAGAGTGGAAGGTTGGCACTTTTGAGGGCTTCCACGTTCGCCATGCAAGAGGGTGCATGATGCACCATGCTGTTGCATTTACCTGCAGGTTGCAGCTGGCTCATATGTTGAGGTGCACGCGGACAAAAGTGCAGTTGATGTGCGCAGCCAGCCTGCAGGCTCAGAGTCAGTCAGCATGAGCGCCGCCCAGGCATGGAAAGTGACCGAGGGGAAGCAACCAAGCAATGGCGCGCCAACCCTGGGTGAGATGCATGTTCTGCATGTATATGAAGGCAGCTGACGCGTGGAGTCGTCATTGAGGTATTTGAACACCAACACGTCAACATGTTGTTACGCCACCCATGACTTCAATCTATCAGGGTCCGGCAAGCACCTGAAAGCTGTAATACCCCGCTGTTATGTTATGCCGTGGCTTCAATCCTTCACGTTGTGGTCTATGCAGTGCTGCATGAGCCCAAGGGTGCCGGTGGTACGTTGCACTTGTCAGTGCCAGGTAAGGGCATGGCATGGTGTGGCATTGTACTGCCTGCTTAGTGCTTTCTGTACAACCAATGGATGGCATGGCAGTGCTGGGGATGTGTGATTCTGGCACGGTGGTTCGTGAAAGGACACGCTGCCCACTTATCCACTACAAGGTCGTCGCTTGATTGCTGCTGCATGTATCGCAGAGAAGTGGGTGTCTGTGGACGTTGCCAGTGAAGGTGTGTGGTTCATACAGAATGATGTGGGGCTTCCACAACCATTCTGAATGGTAGCTGCTTGCTTCCTTGGACCAGGTCGTACACATAGTTTGCTCTGGATGGTCCGGGCCATGGACAAGCAGGCGTGGAGGGACGTGTGTGAAACCGCAGCATCGCGGGGTTAACCGCGCAAAGCCATATAATGATGCTGATGATATACTTGACTCAAGGACACCAGTCACGGGGCCCTGCAGGTGGGCAGCCCGTGCGTGTGTCCAAGGTTGTGGAGGCACACCTGAATGTCACGAGCAATGGCGGGGATGTGGAGCTAGGCCACATCCGTGCCTATTCTGCCACGGTCAACACCATGGCGGCTGGCAAGTGTGGGAAGCTGACGGTGCGCACCGCATCACCTGGCCATGGAGTGATGCAGCATCAGCGCATAACAGCGCTGTATCACAGCTGTCAGCAGCCTGCTGGAGGCTGGCAATCAGCGCAGCAGGCATTCATACCTGCACTTCAGCAGCTTGGCAGAGCATCAAGCAGCCCATTCCGCGGATCCCTGGCTCAGCAGCATGATGACCCCTACAGATCTGGAACTGGCTGCCTGCCTTCCATCCCCATGATGTGCAGGGTGCGGAGATCAGTGGTAGCCAGGTCACACTGCGTACTGGGCGCGCACCAGTGGAGCTGAAGCGGCTGGTGGGGCAGCGCGTTGAGCTGGAGCTGCACAATGCACCCTTGAAAGTGGGGGCACTGTACGCGGAGAACATGAACGCCCACACGGGTACGTTGTGCCCATGAAGCCAGGTTTGTATGGCTGCCACTGGCATGCGTCCGGGCCATACAGCACGCTGTGGTCAGCTCTGTGAACCATACACACCCTGCCCGTCAAACGAGCAAATGCATTTGAGCGCAGCGTGAGCAAGGCAAATGCATGCTTGATGATCAAACTCAGACATCCAGCGGTGTGCACTTGGCGGCTTTGCAGGCGGTGCACCTGTGGAGGTGATGCAGCTTGACTGCTCAGGCGATGCAAACATTGAGACAGAGGGAGGCCCCATCCTGGTGCACTCCCTGGATGGCAACGCCAACTTGTTCAGCAGGGGTGCGTGGTGCTTTTGCCAGGCCCAGACGTTGTTCATCCCACCTACCAGTGGTGTCACCCAATCTGGCATCTGCAGCTGCTGGGGCATGCTGGCACGACAGGTGACCTACGCGGTGTGACGTGCTGTGCAGGTGGTGATGTGGAGGTGCACCTGCACCAGAAGGTGGGCATGGTGCGCATCGCCAGTGATGGCGGCGACGTGCGCGTGGCCGTGAGCCCCGAGGTGCGGGTGCAGGGGTGGACGGGGCTGAGGGGTTGAAATAATCCTGCTTGGATTAATGCACGCCTGCCGTCAGCACAACAGTAAACGAAGGCAAGCTGAATAGGCTGATTCAAAGAAGATTTCTTACGTTTTGGTGGGCTTCACAGTTATCCTAAACCTCAAAACCTCAAATTATTAGAACCCAAGTCTCAGAGAGTAACTGTTCCACATGCAACATGCCGTGTGTATGGGTCGACAGGAACTGACAGGACGAACTGTGCTTGATGTGCTGCTGCAGGCGAAGGTTGCTGTTTCCATTCGTTCAGCACTGCATGTCCACTGCCCTGGTGAGCTTGCTGCTAGCCACATACGGTCACAGCACTGTTGTGCGCAGCACTCAAAGCAACACGCGTGCATGCAGCCAGCTTGTTGAAGCTACACTGCACCTTGTTGTCATCAGCATACCATCTGGTTGATGCTGGTATGTGGCCATGTCTTGCAGGTGTGAAGTTGGTGCTCGACCCACGTACCAATGAGCGCGTGGCGCACTTTGAGCCTGGGCCATCTGCTAAGACTGCCAGGTTAGCCCAGCTTCCTCATCTTACTTTCGTTGCACGGCCTGTATGGTTTTGGATGCAGTGACCGCATGTGATGCGTCTGCTGCTTCAACCGTGACCCGCAGCATTACCCGTTGCAGTCTCGACAAGCATTGGCAAGTGCTAGAACAGCAGCGGTTGGAGCACTGTTGATGTGTGATGTACGTGGTGTTCGTCCGGTGCAGGTATGGTCAGCTGTCCGAGGGTGTGGTGTCTGTGGACGTGCAGAATGGGACGCTGGAGATTGTGCGCGAGGGTTGGCAAGACGCTTTGTCCAAGCGCATGCAAAAGGCCAAGGTACAGGCAACTGCCTGAACAAGCCCGGTTCCTGGGCACGCACACTGGTGGGGAGCAATAATAGCCACACTCTTCGGGAAATGGTGATGCTTCAGCGCGTGCGTTTTCTCAGATTACGTTGACAGCCCCTGTAGTCTGCATACATGTCTGCTGGGTCTTCATGGGTCAGTGGACATTAGCTTGTGTTTTGACTGCAGCTGACTAAGTTGGCATCCAGTGATTCATCGCCGATTGTATTGCGCATGGTAGACCTATAGATGATGACTTGATGAGCTTGGCATGCAAACGGTCCCAACTGTAATGTCGTGGGTCTTTTCGGCGTTGTTATGAGCCTGCTTGTAAGACTCCAACACCTGTTAACCACTGAAGACTTTTACAAAACCAAGATCACCCCCGCTGCGCAAGGACCCGAGTGGACCATCTGAATTTTGACTTCACCGTCATACTGATAATTTGACAGCGGCCTTCAGGCCGTCGAATGAGCCGGCGTGGGGACGATGATGAACGACGCTCAAGGGGCCACCGTGGGGACAACAGGGACGACAGTAGACGCGAAAGGGATAGGGATTTAAACAGGGAGGTGGATTATCCACAGAGGCCTTCAAGCAGGACGGGAGAAAGGGAGCCGCAACGAGACAGAGACCGGGACCCCAACGACCGCGACAGGCGTGAAAGACGTGATGACAGCAGAGGCAGGCGTGACAGGTCAGGTCTCCCACCTCCTCCGCCAAGGCAGACGGGCGGAAGCACGTCAGGGAGAAACACGCCACCACCAAAAGTACGTGGGAGCGCTCGCCCACGGATGGGTTGGCGTGGATCAAGAACGATCTTGACTTGTTGGCCGCAGGAACGTGGCGACGGGCGGGAGGATGACCGAGGCACACCTGGTAGTGGTCCCAGCAAGCGGGGCACCACGCCTGGCCACGGGTGCGTTTCGGTGCATACAGTCCATGCTGCCATGTCCCATGCAGGCCTGTATCATGGAACCATGCTGAGGCGATGCATCATCCACACCTGCCTCAATCCTGCCGCGCAGGAATTCATTTCTTGCGGAGGTGCTCCGGCACAGCAAGCAGGTGTACGGCAGCAAGGCAGGCGGTGAGGCAGGCGGTGAGGCAGGGGAAGACGGGGAAATCATGCAGGATGACAGCCGCAAGCGCAAGCACTCGCCCATAGTTTGGCACCCAGAGTCCAAGGCGGCGCGCACTCAGCAGCAAGCACAGCCCACCAGCTTGTATGAGCGCACACTGATGGAGGCAGCGCAGCTCAAGGCCATGCAGGCAGAGTTCGACCCTGAGGCCCCAGCAGCCATCAAGTCTTCGCCCTCGTTCTCAGGATCTGGAGCGGATGACAGCCCCGCAGCTCATGGCAATGGGCATGGGGCACACGGCGACGATGATGACGGTTATATGCCACGGGGTGCGTGCCAGTGAGCTGGAGCAGCATGCAATGTACAGGTAGTGGGGTGTGCACACATACCATGACACCACTGTCATTGAATGTGTGCACTGTCATGGCATCTCACCGTCATGGCATCCTGAGACGGTGGCCTCTGTGCTCATGACGTGCCATGCTCACACCCACACATGCTGGGACACACGCACACGCTGTGCTGCAGCGTCGCGCTGGCTTGATGCCACAGAGGATGAGGGGCCTGCACCGGGGCCGCGGCCGCAGCTCCTCACCAGCACATCACCACCGCGGGAGGGGTCGGTGGGCGTGGACGGGGCGGCTGGCGGTGAGCGGGCAGCGGCATTGCGCAGCTCAGAGCCTGATGAGTTCAGCTCGGACGACGAGGGGCCGCCACAGCATGGCAGCGGCGCGGGTGTGGGCGCGGCAGTCGCTGCAATCATCAAGTGAGGCACCGCGCATGTGGGGTTGTCCGCAAGGGATTGTGTGTGGGGTGGGGGGTGGAGGTGGGCGGGGGTGTGATCTGCGTCGTATCGCGTGCAACAGCAGCTGTTTGATTTAATGCCACAGCAGTGCGGGATGCATGCTACTGGGCTGATTGTGATGACTCATGAGCTATCACGTAGACATGGCTGTGCGCTTGTGCTGAATGCTCTCTGCCCACAGCCCTAGGCAGTGCTGCTGCACAGTTAGGGCCGGCCTGTTTGCCCATCCTGCACCTTTTTTCGCTGCTGCCTTTGCTGCTGTTCCCACCCCAGCATGACCACCATTGCCACCACCAGGAACCCATCTACTGGGGCAGTGGCAGCTGTAGATGCTGTATTGGTGGTGCCTTAGCTTGAACACGGCACGCGTTGCAGCCAAGGCCACCACCAATGCAGCATCTGCAGCTGCCAAGGCCGCCACCAACCACCACCAACCACCACCAACCACCACCGATCAACCACCACCAACCACCACCACCAGCACCCATACAGCATCTACAGCTGCCACTGCCCGGTTGCTCATGCACCCCAGCTGCTCATGTGTTGCGTCGTGCACGCAGCCGGTACGACATGCGGCGCGAGTGCCGCAACGTGGACGAGTACGAAAAGGTGGACAAGATCAGCGAGGGCACGTACGGCGTGGTGTACCGCGCGCGCGAGAAGTCCAGCGGCCGCATCGTCGCGCTCAAGCGCATCAAGATGGAGAAGGAGCGCGACGGCTTCCCCATCACCAGCGTGCGCGAGATCAACATCCTGCTCAACTTCCACCACCCCAACATCGTCAACGTGGAGGAGGTGGTCATCTCGTCACGGTGCGCGACGTGCCCTGCATATAAGATGCCCCATATAAAATAGGTTCAGCACTTATGCTCATAGGTTCAGCACTCATGCTCATGCTCATGCTCATGCTCAGGTTCAGGTTCAGGTTCAGCACTCATGCTTCCAGCCTCACATTCCTCCCCCACTGAACCAGCTGTCCTCAGGAGCAGCCTAAGTCAGAATACACAGATATGACAATGGGCATGATGGGTCAGAGATGCTGATATCCAACGGCCAGCAGCAGCGCATGGCCCTGTGCAGCAGCTGCTCGCCTGCCTGGATTCATATCATCATATGTGTGTTGAGTTGCTGAACATGCCAGCGGCAGGGGTGAGTTGCCTGTCCCAGGTGTATGTCCCCCAGGACCAGCCCGTGCTGTGTGGGAGGGGCACAGCCCTGGGGATGTGTGCGTGAGCTTGGCATGTTGATTGGCTGCAAGCACACGCACGCATGTATGAGCGACAGAACATGCACATACCTCGCACATGTGCCTGCAGCAACCCGGACCACATCTTCATGGTCATGGAGTACATGGACCACGACTTGAAGAGCTTGATGGAGGATAAGTCCATGTTTTCACGCCCCTTCAGGTGTGCGCCGGCAGGTCACGTGCAGGTCATGCAGGTCACGTGCATGCAGGTCCTGCATCATATGCCGCCCCCAGCAACTGCTCTGTGCGTGTTTTGCACAAGTGGCATCCTATTGGCCTTCATTATAACAGGGTTGCCTGCGTGTACAGCCCATCGTGATAAGCTGATGAGGGTGTGCTCCCCTGCTGTACCGCCTGCTGGGTCAGTCCTGTACCGCCTGTGCTGTGCTGTACTGCCTGCAGTGTCGCAGAGGCCAAGTGCCTGATGCAGCAGCTGCTGCAGGGTGTGGCGTTCCTGCACAAGCACTGGGTACTGCACCGTGACCTCAAGACCTCCAACATCCTGTACAACAGCCGTGGGGAGCTCAAGATCTGTGACTTTGGCATGGCGCGGTGGGTGCGCCGGTGGTGTGGCGCTGCCTGGCCTTGGCCACGCAGCCGTTATGTTGCTTTGTGCTGTTGAAGGGTGGCGTTGGTCGGCGCCACCTGCTGGTGTCCGTCTTCGCTCGCTATTCTGAGTGACTTTCATGGCCTTGTGCTCAGCACACTGCTCCATCAGCCCCACCTGGCTACTTCACATCATGGATACTGCAGCAGATGCAGCAGTGGACATGGCCACATGTGGTTGCCACCTCTAGACCGATGATCAGGGAACTGGGCCGTGTTGGGGCAGGCATGTTCAACTGGCCGCAGACTCAGTCGCCAACCGCTCCAACCGCTTCAACCGCCTGCAGGCAGTACGGGGACCCGCTGGTGCCGTACACGCATCTCGTGGTCACACTTTGGTACCGTGCTCCTGAGCTGCTGATGGGGCAGACCCTGTACTCCACAGCTGTGGACGTGTGGTCTGTCGGGGCCATCATGGGTGAAATCCTGACAGGTGGGCAAGAGTGAGGCGGGCGTGCGGCCTGTGTGATCATGTGCAATGGTGTAGGGGGGCACGGAAAGCGTTTGCAGGCTGCACGGCCGCGTGCACAGCCCATGATGCTGTAGGTGCACGTATTGATGGGGGGCTTGGGGGCTGCTGCTGCTGTGTGCTGCTCATGCACTCCACCTGCCACGCCCCGCACCCCCCGCCCAACTAAACCCTAAACCCTAAACCCTGAACCCTAAACCCTAAACCCTGAACCCCAAACTGCAGGCAAGCCGCTGTTCCCTGGCCAGGGTGAGCTGGACCAGATGGACCAGATCGTGCGGCTGCTGGGGACACCCACAGAGGCCGACTGGCCGGGCCTGAAGAAGCTGCCCAACTACGCCAAGGTGCAGCTGCGCAACGCGCCGCCCCAGCTGCGCGCCAAGTTCACAGGTGAGGGTGGGGTCATGGGCGCTGTGCAGTGCATGTGGGTGCTGAGGCAGCGCGCGCTTTGGCACGCAGGCACACACCTGGTGCTTGTGCCCCCTTAGTGTGCACCGCCTGCTCGTCATATGCTCACGAAGGTTGCAGCCCAGGCGATCAGGGATGCTGGCATGCCTGCCCCCCTGCCAGCCTTGCATGTTCGTACCCCTTCCCTGCAACCCATCAGAGCGTCAGCATTGGCTGGCTGACCAGCACAATGTGACTGTTGCGACTGTTGCCGTGGTCTGTTGGGACGCAGGGCAAGCATTCGGCGCTGGCACCACGCTGACGGAAGCGGGGTTTGACCTCCTCTCACGCATGCTTGCCTGGGACCCCGACACACGCATCAGTGCGGAGGAGGCGCTCAGCCACCGCTGGTTCTCGGAGCCTCCGCTGCCCCAGAAGAAGGAGCTCATGCCGCTGTTCGCACCCCGCAAGACCGCGCGGTAGCTTTGCGCGGTTCCAGCTAGCAGCTGCACAGTGTGGTTCCAGCTAGTAGTGCAGCACACCCACGGCTGATGGACCTTGCCACGGAGTGCAGCACACTGGCGCTTGATGGACCTTGCCACCGGCTCATTCCACAACCGGCCATCCCAGTTACCAGGCATCAACGCCAGCCCAGCCAGGGGTGCGGGCCACCTGTGAGGGTACTGGCTGATACCGGCCCTGGTGGCATCAATGCGTGGTTGACGCGCAGCGGGGTCACCTGCATACAGCGCCATACTCGCAGCGCTATCATTTGACACCACGTCGCTTGGCTCCTGGCTATGAGCCCGCCTCGACCTGAGGTGCACCCCACTGACACGCGGTGTTTAGAGTTCACCCGTATGTACGGGAGGGTGCTAAGCAGCGTCAATGACAGGTTTGCCTGCAGAAGGTGTGCTTGCGACGCTTGGAGTACAGCAGCACTGGGACGCCCTACAACACACAGTTGCTGATGACTGGCAGGACTTTGTGATGGTGGGATGGGGTCTCAATGCAATTCATGTGTGCTCATTTCATTCTGATGACAGGCCGAGGGCTTGGGGGTCTGCCTTGTACATACTACCATTATGCTGGACAAACGCTTCAACCACCTTAAGATCAACGAACCAACTAATCAACTAACCAACTTACCAACTAACCACCAACACCTGAACAGACTGGGACAATGCAGTGGTACAACGCTTACCTGGTGCGGTGCCATGCTGTGACGCGTTTTTACTGTGAGAGCTGAGTGAGAACACGTGTTGGGTTGATGCTGGCTGCACGCCAGGATTCAACAATGTAAACCCGCTTGACGCAGACTTAATGGCCAAGATGCCCAAACTAGTCAGTAACCATACACCCTGGCACCCCTGTCATGGGGGGCCGCCGTTACTTTGGTGGCTGGCGAGGACCCAATGCAGGTTGAGCTGTGGACACACATCAGCCTATGGCCCATGGCCTCCTGCCTATATGGCCACTAACATAACACCATCCACCGAGCTTCAACACCCTCATGCCCGCCCAGCCCCTCTAAGCGCCCCCCGAAACAGCAGCACACACACTGTACCTATGCTGACTCCTCCCTGCAACACCTATGCTGACTCCTCCCTGCAATCACCGCAACAGCACTTCATGACACACATAAAGACCCCGTTCAGCACACAACATTCTCTGGGCACGTATGTATATTATGCCTGTGCTGCATATGTGAGGCAGGTGGTCCGATGGCAGGTGGTTATCCAAGCAGAAGCTGATCTTCAGCATCAGCATGGCTTTGACC
>QAXD01000163.1:254065-270965 GCA_004335575.1 Haematococcus sp. NG2 | reverse complement strand
CCCCCACCCCCCCAACCACCCACACTCGCACCTGCACGCACCCCAGCGCCCGCATGCGCGCCACTGCCGCGTCGAACGCCGCGGCAAACGCGGCAGAAACCGCGGGACCCCCCGGGCACGTCCAATCTAGGAACGCGGGGCCGGGGACCGCGAAACGGAAGCCCACCGCGGGTGGAGTGGCCACCTGTGCGTGGTTGTACAGTCAGACCAGTGTCAGACGGTCAGACTCAAGTAGACAGTCAGACAGTCATGCACAGTCAGACTTGATCTAATGGTGCGGGGTGGCCACCTGTGATTGTACACTCAGACCCAGTCAGACAGTCGACATAGTCAGACCAGGTCTATTTTCAGAGCCCTTTTCAAGAGCGACCAGCGGACACATGAGGACCCGCCTGTTTGCCAAGGCCCTACGTCCTCAATAAAGAGCACGCCGTTCGTCCTGGGCGCCCGGCGCCACACGTCCCGTGCACCCTGTACAACCCCAAACCCTAAACACCAGTACCTAAACCCTAAGCCCTCAGACCCCAAGCCCCCAATCCCTCCTAAGCCCTAAGCCCTAAACCCTCCCAGACCCTGAAATTCTCCACAGTCACACACCTAAACCCTGGATGATGGGCCACACACCGTCTGTGGGGGCGCCCTTTGCCACACGTCCCGAATAACCTGTCCAACCCCAAACCCCAACCACCCCTAAGCCCTACGCCCCCAAACCCAACTTCTTCGCGCACCGTCTGCGGGGGTGTTCGCAGGGTGGCCGCCACCACACACCACAGCTTATCTTCCACACATCCCGCATGCCCTGTTCAAGCTTGAGCCCTAAGCCCTAAACCTGAAGCCTTAAGCCTTCAACCTCAGCTCCATCAGACCATCACGCACCGTCTGGGGCGGCGCTCTCCGCCACACATCCCGCGCGCCCGCGTGCGCGGCCCGCATCACGCGCATCACCGCCGCCCCGTCCGCCACCGACCGCGCAAACACAGTGAGGCAGTCGAGCGACGCGCACGCGGGCACCACGCCTGCGCGCGCATGGGGCGCGCATGGGTTGCATGGGGGTTGCATGGGGTCGCGTGGGGGGTGTGTGCATGGGGGTGGCATGGCGTGTGGTGCATGGGGCGCGCATGGGGGGTGCCTGGGCGCGTGGTGCATGGGGGTTGCATGAGGTTTGCATGGGCGCATGGGGCGTTGCATGGGCGTTGCATGGGTGTATGGTGGGTTCGTGAGGCGGCTGCATGGGCGCAGGGTGGGCGCCGCATGAACGCATGGGTGCGCCGCATGGGGCGCCGCATGGGGCGCGAAATGTGAAATGAGCATGAGCATGGATGAGATCAGCAGGTCACCCCCATAGATCTGCAGACCACCCCCACTCACCCATTGTTGATACAGGTCAGCAGACCACTCCCACTCAGCCCCTGCTGATTTAAGATATAGATCATCAGACCACTCCCACTCACCCACTGTGGATATCGAGCCCACAGTGCCCTTCATTCCCACACAGCCGTTGAAACCTGCGGGCACCCGGCCTGCGTGTGCGCATGGACATGCAGCAGGGCCTAGGGTTTAAGGTTTAAGGTTTAGGGTTCAGGGCTTGGGGTTTAGGGCTCGGGTGTTTAGGGTTCAGGGCTCGGGGGTTTAGGGATGAATGGTTAGGGTTGGGGTGTGTAGGGTTCAGGGCTTGAATGTTTTAGGGTTTAGGGCTCGGGGAAGGGGTTCAAGGGGCATGTAAGGCTACCGTGTAAGACGCGTGCGTAGGGTTGACCGGTTGAGCCTTCAGGAACAATCTGAGTGACGTGCAGTGTTTAGCCAGGTTCAGCACTCCAGCAGGTTTTGGTATTGGGTTTGAGGGGTAGGTTTTAGGGCTAGGGTTTTAGGGGTTAGGGCTCCAGGGTCAAGGATTTAGGGCTTAGGGTTCAGGGCTCCAGGTTCTAGGGTTTAGGGGTCCAGAATTTAGGGTCTAGGGTTTAGGGTCTAGGGTTTAGGGTTTAGGCCACCACCCACCTGAGCCAGCCGTGTCTGTCCCCAGTGCAAAGGACACCAGCCCAGCGCCCACAGCAACACCCGAGCCTGATGAAGAGCCGCCGCTGCATGCGAGGAAGCAGTCAGAAAGCAGTGAGAAACTGTGAGAAAAGAGATGAGAAGCAACGAGACGCGAGAGATATGGCATGCACACAACGCCGGAGACTGATGAGGAGCCGCCGCTGCACCAGGGCCATGAGGAGCAATAATGAGTAGCAGTGAGTAAGCAACAAGAAGCGATGAGAATCAATGAGAAGCGATGAGGCGCAATGAGAAGCGATGAAAAATGGAGCACCAGGGACCTGGTGAAGCTCTCTCACGCCTGATCACACCCTGCACCTCACACATATGATCAAGCTCTCTCACGCCTGATCACACACCACACCTCACACATGTGATCAAGCTCTCTCTCGCCTGATCACACACCACACCACACCCGATGACGCCGCAACACAATCGCTGCACAACCGCTGCACCACCGCCGCACAACCTCCGGACAGCCGCTGATGGCACGCACCTGATGAAGCGCTTGTCAAAGGCGCTGTGGGGAACCGGGTAGGGCGTGCGCGTGCCCACCAGCCCCGCCGCAAACTGGTCCATGTTGGTCTTGCCCACCACGATCGCGCCTGTCGCGCACAAGATGTTTAGGGTTGTAGGGTTTATGGCTTAGGGTTTAGGTTTATGGATCACACAAGGTCACACACAGTCACGCACGCTCACACGCGGTCAAACACGATCAAACGGGGTCAAACGCAGCCGGGACCCACCCGCGTCCTGTAGTGCCTGTACCGCCGGCGCGCTGTCGGTTGGGGTGTACGAAAACGCGGGACACGCGGCGGTTGTGGGCATGGCTGCCACGTCCACGTTGTCCTTCACCGCGGCGGGTACACCCCACAGCGAGCCTGAACAGGCAACGTACGTACAAAGCCATGCCTGAACAAGCAACATACGCACATGTAACGGCCACGGAACAGCAGTGCTGGATGAAGTGAATCAATACTGCAATAGTCAACTCTCCCGTTCATTCTGCCAGGCTCTGGCAAGCAGCTGAAAAGTGTGACACAGCGCTTTTTATGCTACGTTATGATGTACCATGTTTTCACGAGCTGCACATCTGCGATGGCTGCGATGGCTGTTATGTTATGGTGGCTGGCATGGTGCCAGCTGCATGCTGCAGCTGCTGACCGACCCATGTGCTTGCACGCAGAGAGCATGCAGCATGCAGGTGCGCACAGCACCACACAGTGCATCACAGTGCAGCGCATCACAGCACAGGACAGTACAACATAGCACAGTGCACCGCAGCGCATCACAGCACAGCACAGCACAGCACAGCACAGCACAGTACAGCACAGTACAGCACAGTGCATCATAAGCTCATAACACAGCACAGTGCGGTTCAGCACGGCACAGCTGGGCAGAGCACGACACGTGCCATTCATGCATGTGGCATTGCCGCACAGCATACGGCATGCACAGCAGCTGTGGGTTGCTTGCAGGGAGCGGGTGTCACATGCACATGCAGTGCTGCACCTGTGCTGCACTCAACCTCTGGTGCTACGTGCAGCACAGTGCGATGCCCATGCGCCTTGCATGGCACACCCATGCATGTGGCTTGCATGGGAGGTACAAGCACGTGCCCAGCGCAGCAGCGTGTTCTGCGCACCACGCGACGCGAGCGGCTGCGCCTCCAGCGCAGCTGCGGCGGCCAGCAGCTTGTCCAACGGCTCGAGATGAATGAAGATCGCGGCCTCGGCTTGGAGCAGGGGGTACAGCTGCTGGATGAGCGCTGTGGGCGTCAAAGCACCGGATGCGTAGGATGAACGCAACGCGTCCAGACCCAGGTCCGGGATGGGAGCCATTTGCAATGACAACTTTTTGTGCTCTGTGCTGCTGCCGCTGGAACCTTCGCACAAGCTGGAATTGGATCGGATATGTGATGGTCAGGAAGTGAGGAGGTAGCTGCTGGTGCGTGGCCGTGTTGTATGGGACCGTAGTGGGTTAGGCGGTACAGCTCCAAACAACGCTTCACAAGCCAAGCGGCCCCTCTTTTGGAGGGCCAAACCCAAAATCGATCCGCTTGGCCCCTTGCAGGCGCTTGTGCATGCCTTGTATGGGAGGCAGGTCAGCACCTGTGATGTGGAGGGGGTATGGGACTCTGGCGTACATAGTCTCAGTCCCGTGCCCGTGATCGTTTAACCAGGCTCAAAACGTTGCATCCAGCTGGTCAACAAGCGTGCAGCGCCTGGGTGTTGGTTGAATTCTTCAATCGCTCCTACACCAGGCCGCAAACTCCAGCACGCATCATTTGTTAAGCGGCGACGCCGAGCACCATGTCTCCAGGTGCGATGGTGGAGCACCGGGAACTTGGATTCTGGTGGCATGTGACCAGCAGGACAAGCAGCCCTGGGGGTCAGCCAACACAGCCGGATGTAAACCAGGTTCACAACGTTGTCTGGGTTTTGCGTGGGGTGCGGGAGGAAGGGATCCTTCTCCTGTACCAAAAGGTTGGGTGGGAGGAGGCGCACTTGCGCTGCACAAGAGCTTATGGTTGTAGCTCGCTCATTTGCCGTGTCCGCGCTGGACAGCGAACAGGGGGCCAGTACATCTGGTCTAGCACGTGGGCAACGCCCGAGTCCCCATCGGTCAGAT
Organism: Haematococcus sp. NG2; assembly: GCA_004335575.1. NCBI lineage: Eukaryota > Viridiplantae > Chlorophyta > Chlorophyceae > Chlamydomonadales > Haematococcaceae > Haematococcus > Haematococcus sp. NG2. Next base: position 266,300 of record QAXD01000163.1, on the reverse strand, counting down.
GCTGGGGCGTAAATCCATGCTTTTATCGGCCGAACATCAAGGGGGGCGAAAGAGCCGGGCTTGGCAGTTGTGGTGTGGCAGTGCCATGCGGCACATGCACTGGACATGGGACAAGCATGGCACAGCACACACGTGGGCTGTACCCACAGTCCTTTCTCTCCCCACACACCTTGCACTCCCCCAGCAATGCACCCCCCCTTCCTTCCCCCTGCAAACACTGCCGCCTGCACGTGGCTGGGCTTGAACCCACGACCTGCATGCGTGCGACGCTGCGCAGGCATAGCGGGCAGTGTGGACGCCGCCTTCACCATGGATGTGCCGCTCCCCACCAAAGGTGAGAGAGATCATTACACATTAAGAGCACACAGAGTCAGAACAGTACGCGTGAGCAGGCAGCCGCATTCGCAGCAGCACGTGCTGTCAGTGCACTGGAACACGCAGCTACCTCAGGTGCCTGCTTGGCCGGGGCAATACCAGTGCTGCCCCTGCTCAGCACAGCACGCAACACAGGCTCGTAAACGCCACGGCAGCAGCAGCAGAACAACACAAGAGCAGCAGCCATGGCTGCAAGCAGTCGGCAGCAGCAGAGCAACGGCGGCAGCAGTGATGGCAGGAGCAGCGGCAGGAGGACGCAGCAGTGGTGAACTCTAAGTCTAACTTTAACTCGCTCACTCAAACTCTCCAACTCCAGCTCGGAACGCCCTGAAGCCCTGCAAGAGCTGTGCGCGCTGCGCTGCTGATGAGCGCTGCAGCACAGCATGGCGCAGCGCAGCGCAGCACCGCACCACATGGCACAGCACAGCACTGCATGGCGCAGCACAGCACAGCACAGCACTGCATGGCGCAGCGCAGCACAGCACAGCACTGCATGGCGCAGCGCAGCACAGAACAGCACAGCACGGCACAGCACAGCACAGCACAGAGTGCCCCAGAACAGCTTCCTGGGATCCTGAACCTCCAAGCCGTGCGCTACGTGAGAATGCTTACATGGCCCCCATGCCCCATGCACATGCACCACACCCACCCCATGCACCATGCATGCCCATGCGCCATGCGCAGCCGTGAACGGCGGACACCATGCGGTCAATGGCCATGCAGCGGCTGCACCCCCACCCCCACTCATCATGGTGGCCAACCGAGGGGAGATCGCGCGGTGCGTGCGTGTACTGTCTGCACTTTCAGATGTACTGCTGCCTGTACTGCTGGATGTACTGCTGGGTGTATGGCCTGTACTGCTGATTGTGCTGCTGGGTGCAATGCTGATTGTCCAGCCACGTGTACTGCTGACAGTACGTTGTTGTGTCCGTTGCCTGGAAAAGCTTGCCAGCCACCAGCTGCATGCCGCTTGCCCAAGGGAAATACCTGATATGGAACCCTAGTTCTGTAACACCATGCAGTCTGTTATCAGCCTGAAGCCCTGAGCCCCCAGCTCATATTCTGCCCCGCCCCGCATCGCATTGCATCATCCATTTGTACTGCCCCATACTGCCTGACATGTACTGCCCTGTACTGCACTGCATGTACTGCCTGACATGTATTCCATGTACTGCCCCGTACTGCCCCAGGCGCGTGATCCGTACCGCCAAGCGCCTGGGCGCGCGCACGCTCGCCCTGTTCACAGCGACCGACGCGCTGGCCCCCCACGTGCGGTGAGTGTATGTGGTGCAGTGGAAAAGAAAGATCTGGGGATGCGATTGCTGATAATGTGATTTGGGACGGATTTGGGACGGACGTGACGGCAGTGATCAGGACTGGCTTGGACCTCTAGCGATCAGGTGGTGTTTTGGCTAATGGCTGTCAGGCTCCGGCATGCATAAACATCTATGACATGACGTGTTGTATTCTGCTGATGACCTGTACTTTTCAACCTGTACTACTGCCTTGTGTGTCTCATCCTGTACCGCTCATCCTGTCCTGCATCCTTGTACTGCTTATCACGTTCCTGCGGCATTGTACTGCTCCGTTGTACTGCTCACCCTAATACTGCCGCCTTGTACTGCCCAGCTTCTACTGCTCATCTCGTTCCTGCGGCCTTGTATTGCTCATCCTGTACTCCTGTCTTGAAATGCCCGTCCTGTTACTGCTTCCTTGTACTGCCAACCCTGCACTGCTCATCCCGCTCCTGCTGCCTTGTACTGCTAAGCTTGTACTGCTTCCCTGTACTGCTGACCTGTACCGCAGGGAGGCCACTACTGCCGTGTTCCTGGGAGAGGGACCACGTGAGTACACCAACAAGGAGAAGCTGCTGTCGATCGCCAAGGTGGGCCGCGTTTGACCGTGGTCAAACCGAGTCAAACGAAAGTCAAACGTGCAGGCCAGCCAGGCCGCACGTGTCTGGTCCCATGGGGAGCATCCTACCTGCGCTAGGGTCATGCAGGCATGTGTGTGTGTAAAGTTCCCCCAGCCAGGGTGTGGTCAGCAGGGGCATGCACCTGGTCAAACCTAACCCGGCCGAAATCACCTGCTGGCCGGTCCACCTGGTCAAACATTTGGTCATACTTGATCAACCCCTTGGTCAAACTTGGTCAAACATTTGATGATCAAAACTCGTCAAACACCTGGTCAAACCTGGTCAAACACGCGCAGTCTCACGGCGTGACCGCCATTCACCCGGGGTACGGCTTCCTGTCCGAGAATGAGGAGTTCAATGAGGCTGTGACGGCGGTACGTTTCAATTTCTAAATGTCTGACATTGCCCAAAAAATAGAACCTGACACATATGTGACATGTCGAATGACACAGCGATATGATTACACAGTGACAACACAACTCTGCATCCTCCCCTGCCGCGATCGAGTGGTTGATGCTGTGGTACCCATCATCTAGCAGGCCAGCATAAACCCTGAGCCCTGCACTCTAAACCCTGAACCCTAAACCCTAAACCCTAAACCCTAAACCCTAAAACCTGAACCCTGAACCCTGAACCCTAAACCCTGAACCCTTCATCTCCACACAGGCCGGCATCACGTGGCTTGGGCCCACCCCGAAGACCATGCATGACTTTGCGCTGAAGCATGTCGCGCGCGAGCTGGCAGCTGCTGCTGGGGTGCCTGTGCTCAAGGGCTCAGACCTGCTGACCACTGCAGATGAGGCGGTCAAGGTGCGCAGGGTTTAAGGCTCAGGGTTTGGGGCTTAGGGTTCGGGATTTAGGGTTTAGGGCTTAGGGTGCCTGTGCTCAGGGGCTCCGACCTGCTGACCACCGCTGACGAGGCAGTCAAGGTGTGTAGGGTTTAGGGTGTAGGGCTTAGGGTTTTAATGTTTATGGTTCAAGGGTTTAGGGTTCAGTGCTCCAGGGTCTTGGGTGCAGGGTTTAGGGTTTGCGGTTTAGGGCTCCAGGGTTTAGGGGCTTTGGGGCTCGGGGCTCAGGGCTTATGGTATAGGGCTCCAGGGCACAAGGCTCAGGGTTTAGACGTCCTCTCACACCACACTGTTCATACCTTGTTCTCCCACACCGCACTGCCCATACCCCTATCCCCTCACATCACACTTTGTAGGTCGCCGCCACGGTGGGGTACCCGGTGCTACTTAAGGCCACGGGGGGCGGGGGTGGCATGGGCATCTACATCTGCCGGTCTGACGCGGACATACGTCGCCAGTTTGAGGCCAGCCAGCACCAGGGGAAGGCCTTTTTTGGCAACGACGGCGTGTTCCTGGAAAAGTGGGTGTGGGGCCCTTTTGTCACCCATGTGCCACCACCCATATTTCATATACCCTGAACCCTAAACCCTGAAACCTTTGACCCTTCACCAGCTCCCTGCGCTTCATCCATGAGAGCGCCTCCACCTGTGTCAGCTATTTCACCCTCTTGAAGCAGTACCTCGTGTGTCCTCCAACACCGCACAAGAGAGCTGGTGCTTGCCAGAGCTGGTGACACAGCCTGACAGAGCATTCATGTTCCATATTATAAGCATTTACTATTAATAGCATACTGATAGGCCGCCCAGGCACGTGCGATGCCCTATCTACATCACGTATGAACGGTCGCGCCGGTCGCGATCCATTTGTGCATTTTTCCTATGTTCCCATTTTCCCATTTCGCACCAACCACCACCGGACAACTAAAACCGGACCGGCAATACATTCATATGCACGTATCATAGCATGTATTACTTCCTTGCTCAGGTACGTGGAGGAGGCACACCACGTGTATATTAACATGTACTAACATATCCTTCCTTATAAGGATACATATACTTCCTTATAAGGATACAAATACTTCCTTTACTCAGGTACGTGGAGGAGGCGCACCACGTGGAGGTCCAGATCTTCGGCGATGGCGCAGGCGGCTGTGTGGCGCTGGGCGAGCGCGAGTGCTCCATCCAGGTATGTGTGAGAGTGTGAGTGGATGTGAGGGTGTGAAGGTGTGGGCGGGTGTGTGGGTGTGAATAAGTGTGAGGTGTTATGGGTATGAAAAGGTGAGCGGGTGTGAGTGTGTGACGGGCATGAGGCTGTGGATGGGTGTGAGGGTGTGACGGGGGTGGCGGGTGTGAGCGGGCATGAGGGTGTGATCTGTGATGGGTGTGGGACATGGGCGCAACGTGCGTGACGGAGTGTATGCAGCAAACTCCTGCTAACAACCTCCCAACAACCATGTCCCTGTCTTCCCTGGTAAACCCTGTCTCCCAACCGCTTCCCAACCGCCCCTCAACCACCACCCAACCACCTCCCAACCGCCGCCCAACCGCCTCCCAACCACCTCCCAACCGCCTGCCAACCGCCTCCCAACCACCTTTCCTTTCCTTTATAAACTGTAATCGCAGCGCCGGCACCAAAAGATCCTGGAAGAGACGCCCTCCCCCCTGGTGGCGGACGATGAAGGGCTGCGGTCAGCACTCATCGGCGCCGCGGTCGCGCTGGGCAAGAGCTGCTGCTACAGGTGTGTGAGAAGGGGGGTGGGCAGATCTGGATCTCATTCTGGATCTGATTCTGGATCACATTCTGGATCTCCTGGGTATCTTGGGTGGGCAGATCTAGATTTATGGAGGGAGGTCAGTTGCTGCGGCAGATGAGAGGTAGTGCTGCTAACAACCTACAGCCCAGCTGTGAATCAGCCACCATCCACCTGATTTGCCACACCGCCCGCCTCACCGCCCAACCGTCACCCGCCGCACCGCCCAACCACCAGCCACTTGAATGGCGATTAACCACCCAACAATGCATAACTGACCACCAACCGCCAAGCGCTTAAATGGCAACCAACCGCCCAACCGACACCCAACCAACAACAGGTCTGCAGGCACTGTGGAGTTTTTGGTGGACGGCGCGTCCCGCCAGTTCTTTTTCCTGGAGGTCAACGCGCGGCTGCAGGTACGGGGTTTTTGTTCACAGGTCGCGGGTTCGAACCTTGCGCGGAGCGCGCTTTTGCCTGCATGATCTGTCTGCTCGTTTTCGCCTCCTTGCTCACTGGCATTGGCAAAATTGTGCCACCCCTGATTCGGGCTCTTCCGCGCTGCTGTCAGCCACAAGCCAACCACCAGCCACAAGCCAGCCACCACCTACCCACCACGTGCAACCGCTTGTAGCAACCTCCAACTGCCGATTCCAACCGCCCCAACCGCCACAGGTGGAGCACGGCATTACTGAGATGGTCAACGGCGACGTGGACATTGTGGAGGCGCAGCTGAGGCTGCAGGTGGGTGCGTGCAAGCAAGCCATGCAAGCCATGCAAGCGTGCACAACATGCAAGGCACACATGCTGGACTGGAAACAGCGACATGCACATGATTCTTGTGTGCATGCCCCTGGCCCTCACGCACATGTGCCTATGATGGCAACGCTGGCGTGCAATGTAACAAAAACACACACGCATGACACATGACTCAGCATGCAAGCCAAAAGAACATGTGATCTGGCCATGATCTGATTTGTGCCCCGCTCGCTGTTCTCTACAAAAGAATGTGACCTGGCCATGATCTGATCCGTGCCGCACCTTTCTCCACTCATTTCAGGTGCCTGGGCTGATGCCTGCTGGCGGCCCGTCAGAGGTGCTTGCACGGCTGGCGGCGTGCAAGCGGTCCGGCCATGCAATTGAGGTGCGTATCGCATGCAAGCACATGCAAGGTGCATGCAAGGCTGGGGAAGTGATTGAGCTGTGTCGGGCCATGTGATTCAGCGGGGTGCAGATGATGACCTGCGCGAGCTCTGAACCCTACAGCTCAAGCCCCAAAACTCTCAAGCCCTAAAACCTAAATGGCTAAAGCTCAAGCCCAAATGGCTGAAAGGTCACATGGTGTACGTACAGAGCATCTCTGGGTCACACAAACACACACACCATGGGTCACACATTTACACTGTGCGTCATCACGGGTGTCACGCTGTGTGCTATGTTGCCTATGTGAGACGAATGAACAGTTGATAAATCGCTGTCACGTCTTCATCCCCTCATACCTTCATATCCTCGTGTAGTTATCTTCATCTCTTCATATCTTCATCTATTCATGTACCCATCTATTCGTGTACGGTATCCATCTATTCATATCTCCATCTCTTCATGTAATAGTAATCTATGATTAATCACAGGATTCTATCAATAATCACATGATTCCATCTATTGATGAGTAACCGCAGGTGCGCATCAATGGGGAGGACCCTGCAAAGGACTTCCAGCCCTGCCCAGGCCTGCTGGGCGAGGTGGCGTGGCCCGCGACCGGCGCGGGTGAGGTTTGACCGAGGTTTGACTGCGCTAATTTGACCGACGTTTGACCGACTTTTGGCTGACGGTTGGCTGTGCTTGTTTGACCTGCGTGTGGCCGACATGTGACCAACATTTGACTGTGCTGGTTTAACCGGCATTCGACCTACGTGTAATCAACACTTAACTGTGCTTGTTTGACCTGCGTTTGACCTGCGTCAAACGGGGCCACAGGTGACCACATGCGTGTGGACACATGGGTTGAGACAGGGACCAGTGTTTCCCCCCACTATGACTCACTGCTGGCAAAGCTCATGGTGGGTTGGGGTGGTTGGGGTGGTTGGGGCGGTTGCTTGTGGGTGGGGCGGTTGCGAGTTGGTTGGCGGGGTCAGCAAGTAGTGGCAGCACGCGTCATCAAGCGGGTTGGCGGGGTCATCAAGTAGTGGCTTGGTGTTGTGCGCGGCACTGCGTGTGGTAGTGTGCCGTGTTATTTTATATGCGTGCAAGCCCTTGTGTCACACCTATGGTCACACCTGTGCCCAAACGCGGTCAAACCTCCCGGTCAAACCCACGGTCAAACCCCTGGTCAAACCCACCGTTAACCTCGCGGTCAAACCTCCCGGTCAAACCTCGCGGTCAAGCCTGGTCAAACGGCGGCTGCAGGTGTGGGCGCCCACGCGCGAGGGAGCCATTGACAAGATGCAGCGTGCACTGGCGGCCACCCGGCTGCAAGGCACCCCCAACAACCTGGAGTTCCTGCGGGTGGGTGATTAGTTGGGGCGGTTGGGCGGTTGGGCTGTTCGGCAGTTGGGGCGGTTGGGGCGGCAGGGGCGGGCAGGGCGGGTGGGGCAGTTGTGCTGGTCTGGCAGGTGGGGCGATCGGGGCAGTTAAGCGGTTGGGGCGGTTGGGTTTAGGGTTCAGGTTCAGGGTTTACTGTACGCTCCAACCAACCTGGTTGCGAACAGCCTGGAGTTCCTGCGGGCGGGTGATTGGGGTGGGTGGAGCTGGTTGAGGTTGGTTGGAGCTGGTTGAGGTTGGTTGGAGCTCGTGCGGGTGGTTGGGGGTAGATGGAGCCTCACAATTTCGTACATGGGGTCATGCGTTTGACCGGCAGCCCCTAAAATGCACCTCGGTCAAACGCGTGCGCCTGGTCAAACATGCACTCACGCTCCGCCCACGCACGCCTGTGCAAATTTTTCTAAAGCTTCCAGTCAAACAATGCCTGTTTCCTACAGTCAAACGCGGTCAAACGCGGTCAAACGTGGTCAAATGTGTGCTTGCAGGCGCTGGTGGCAGACCGCAGGTTCCAGTCTGGGGACACCACCACCCGCTTCCTGGAGGGCTTCAAGTCCTTTGTGCCTCACATCGCAGAGGTCGTGGCCCCAGGTGTGCTCGTTTGACTTTGACTTTGACTGAAATGGGTTTGACTGGGGGGGTTTGACTTTGACCTTTTTACATTTGGGTTTTGACATTTGGGGTTTGGCACTTGGGGCTTCGCTGTGGGGTTCATCCACGCCCTCCAGGACTGGCCGGGCCAAACAACTTTTCATTGCATGCACCCACACCCATGCGCCCCCATGCGCCCATGCATCCACGCGCCCATGCGCCCCCATGCGCCCCCAGGCGCCCATGTGCGTCCATGCGCCCATGCAGGCCTCCAGGCCAGCCTCCAGGACTGGCCAGGCCACACAACTTTCCATTGCATGCACCCACGCCCATGCGCCCCCATGCGCCCATGCGCGTCCATGCGCCCATGCGTCCATGCGTCCATGCGCACATGCAGGCCTCCAGGCCAGCCTCCAGGACTGGCCGGGCCGCACCGGCCTGTGGCGCGTGGGTGTGCCTCCCTCAGGCCCCATGGACGCATTGGCTCACAGGCTGGCCAATGCTCTGGTGGGCAACGAGGACGGGGCTGCGGCGCTGGAGTTCTCGCTGCAGGTGTGTTTGGCGTTTAGGATTTAGGTGCTGTAGGGCTTAGGGTTGAGGTGCAGTAGGGTTCAGGGTTTAGGTGCGGTAGGGGTTGGGTGTGGCGGTGCTGGAGTTCTTGCTGCTGGTGCGGTCACGACTAAACCCTAATAATCTAAACCCTAAACCCCTTAACCCAGCTTGACCCGGGACTTGAACCCCGAACCCCGTGGAAACGTTTGGAACCCTCTCTGGACGCGGCAGGGCCCCACCCTGAAGTTCCACGCCCCCGCGCTCGTGGCCCTCACTGGCGCACGCTTCTCCGCCTCCCTGGACGGCACCCCCCTGGACGGCTGGTGGCGCAGTGTTTTTGTGGGCGCGGGCGGGACGCTGGTGCTGGGAGCGGTGGACGCGGCAACAGGTGGGTGCGCGTGAAATCTTCTGTCTTATTTTAGTCGCATGCTGCCCAGGGAGATCTTTCCTTGGGGGGCCCGTGGGGTGGTGGATGAGGCGACGGGTGCGTGTTTTGGTCCCTTTCTTTTGGATATTTCAGCGTACGCACCATATATTTTATTGGGCGGAGGGTCAGGGACTGGCACTGGGGGCGGTGGACGCGGCGAGGGGTTTTTCTGTTTTCTTCGCCCGTTTCACTTGGCAACGCGCTCATGCGCACGCTCCTGGTCTGGTAACACGTCGGCACCGCACGCTCCTGCTCTGGCAACATTGGCACACGCGCGCTTGGCAATGTGCCTCTTTTGGCACCGCGCGCGGTTGGCAGTAGATTCGCCTGGTTTGGCAACATGTGCATTTGGCGACATGCCTGTTTTGGCAGGTGTGCGCGGGTACCTGGCGGTGAAGGGCGGTTTCGATGTGCCGCGTTACTTGGGCTCCCGAGCCACCTTCCCCTCTGGGAAGTTTGGCGGCTACCAGGTGCGGTTCAGGGTTTAGGGGTTTAGGATTTCAGGGTTTAGGGTTTGACAACTACAGGGTTTAGAATTTCAAAGCCTGGGCTTGAGGGTGCGGGGCGTAGTAGCTTTGGGGTTCAGCGGCTTCGGGGCAGGGCTTGGGGGCGCGGCTCAGGGTGTAAGGTCTAACAGCCTGAGGGCTTAGGGCTCAGGGCTCAGGGCTCAGGGTGTTTAGGGTTTAAGAAACAACTGAGGGTGGCGTGTGTAGGGCCACCACCTGCCCGTCATCAACTCACTCTATAACACTAACCTGCAGCTTGGAACCAACGCACAACCCTGCAGGAAACCACCAACTGCACAACCCTGAAGGAAACCACCACCTCTAAACCCCAACCTTGGAAGAAACGTGCAAAAAAAAACTGCTAAAAACGTGCAAAAAACTGCTAAAAACGTGCGCACAGGGCCGGTACCTACGCACAGGGGACTCCCTGCCCCTGGGCGTCCCCCCTGTGGACAACACAGCAGACGTACCGCTCGCCCTGCCACATGCCGTACTGCCGCCCGGCCCCGGTGCGCCCTTTTGTACCGCCCCATGTACTGCCGCATGTACTGCCATGTGTACTGCATCATGTGCCGCCATGTGTACTGCTTTTGTACTGCCCCGTGTGTGTGCTGCCATGTGTACTGCCCTGTGTACTACTTTATACCACTGTATGTACTGCCTTGTGTGCCGCCCAGTACGTACTACTGTGTACCGCCCTGTACACCACTCTTCCCTTCTTTGTGCTTCAGAGGATTTCTGAACCCTATCTACACCCTGGACCCTAAACCCTCGACCCTGAACCCTAGCTCTTCTTGTGCTCCAGCACCCCGCTGCCGACCGTTCCGGCGTCCAGCAACATCGCCTGATCTGGCGCTCACCGCCCCGCACAGCGTTGCCTGTTTTGGCGCCCCACGTTGCCTGTCTTGACTCCCTGCGTCGTTGCCTCTTAACCCAACCCTAAACCCTCAACCCTCAACCCTAAACCTGCCTGATGCAGCCAAGCGCGGGGCGGATGGAGTGAGCACGTGGGAGGTGGGGGTACTACCAGGGCCCCATGCCGACCCGGATTACATCACTGCTGACTTCATGGAGGCCACCTTCCACACCACACCCTACAAGGTCCGTTTTATAGTTACGTTGCATCGCCCCTTAACCAAAACAAAAGATAACCACTTCATGGACTCCACCTCCACACCACACCCTACAAGGTCAGTTGATAATTATTCCGATAGTAAACAGTTGATACCAATCCGCACCACCCTCATAAGCTTGATAGGTTTCCACACCATCCCTTGAACCAAAACAAAAGACCAGTTTGGTGGTTGGCCGCATCACACCCTACAAGGTCGGTGTAGCAGTTGTCCGCACTTGCAGGCTGTGATTGCACCACAAAAAGGTGCAGTCGCAATACTGCTGCCTAGGCTCTCATATGCATACCGTAGTCAGGTACTAACTGAAACCCCACTGCCCAACTTCCCAAACCAACTTCCCTGACTAACCGACCAACCAACCAACCAACCAAACAACCAACTAACCAATCAACCAACCGCCACACAGGTGCACTACAACTCCAACCGCCTGGGTGTGCGCCTGGAGGGACCCAAGCCCAAGTGGGTGTGGGGCAGTACATTCAGTTAGCAGCAATGGGGCAGTACATGCAGTACAGTCAGTTCCAATGAGGCAGTACAGGCTGCACTTACAGGACACTTACAGACAGACAGAGAGTAGCCCCTGCAACAGCTTCACAGCTTCACAGCTGTTGCAGCCTCTGAACCCTGGTTCAGCATTAACCCTGAAACCTGAGATCATGTATGCTCATGGTGTGACTGTACTGTTATGGTACCACTGTCCTGCTGAGGTACAACTGTACTGCCAAGTTACAAAATGTACTGCTGCGGTACAATCATACTGCTGCGGTACAATTGTACCGCCGCAGGTGGGTGCGGCCCGACGGCGGCGAGGGCGGTACACACCCCTCCAACGTGCACGACCACGTGTACGCGCTGGGCTCTGTGAACTTCACGGGTAGGTGGTGTGACCTTCACGGGTGGGTGGTGTGAAGGTCACGGGCAGGGGCTGCAAGGTGTGACCTGTCTTGGCATGGAAAGATAGAGGCAGCCACACCAGAAACCACACAGACCACCAATCACCAACCAACGAATCGCCCAACAACCCACCCACCAACCAACCAACCGCCCACCAACCAATCATCTCACAACCAACCGCCCATCAACCAACCGCCCAACAAGCATCTCACAACCAACCGCCCATCAACCAACCGCCCACCAATCACCAACCAACCAACCAACTAACCAACCGCCATGCAACCGATTTTCTGCATGCAGGGGATCACCCTGTGGTGCTCACAGTGGATGGACCCTCCCTGGGGGGCTTTGTGTGCCCTGTCACCATCACTTCCACAGAGGTGTGGAAGATTGGGCAGGTCCGGCCCGGTGAGTGACCGAGTGTGTGTGGGCGTTTGACCAGGTCAAACCAGGGCTTTGGCCGGGCACATTCAGGGCGTAATATAACTGGGCAGGTCACTTGGGCAGGTCAGCCGAGATGCTGGCATGCACGTGTGAGAGTGTGTGTGTGTGTAAAAGAACCATAGAACCCTCCAACCCCAATCATTGCCCTATTCTCACACTCGCCCCCCCACAGGCGACGAGGTCCTGTTTAAGCGCCTGACGCTGCCCGAGGCGCACGCCGCGTTACTGGCCACCGACGCCCGCGTCGCCGCGGTGCGCGCCG
>QAXD01000163.1:226524-245499 GCA_004335575.1 Haematococcus sp. NG2 | reverse complement strand
ACTACTCACATCTCGAAGGATGCTGCTCTAATTTCAGTAGAATGCGTGCCATTTTCAGTACAGTCCAGATCCGGGCACGGCGCTTTGTGCGTATTTTAATTGAACCCCAACCGCACCAATTGATCTTTATGGGAAGGTCTTAGACGCTGTATACAGGGAGAATTTCCCCAAAAACCGTGTTACACGGACTGTCTACCCACATCCCTTTAATAGTATAGATACACGGATTTCCACATGCCCACAATAAGAACAGAAACGCGGCTCGTTGCTGTGTTGTGCCATTGTTATGTTTTTGCTAGTTTGCCTTCTTTTCTATGTGTCGTTTGTGCGTGTGGCACGAGGCGGCACGGCAGGTGGGGGTTGATGATGAACAGGAACCTGATCCCACACCACATTCTGGCTGCGTTTCTGTACTGTGAGCTTGTGACAGTATTGTGACAGTTTTGTGTGTGGCTGCTGGCACGGCTGGAGGCGGCACGGCAGGTGGGGTTTAGGGTTTGGGGTTCAGGGCTTAGGGTTTAGGGTTGTGGCTGCACGGCAGTTGCGGAGCCGCTGTTTAGGGTTTGGGGCTTAGGGTGCAGGGCTTGGGGTTTAGGTTTCATGGTAAAGGCTAGGTTTGGGGTTGGGGGTTGGGGAAAGCAGCATTCATGCTGCTGTTGTGTGCCGTTTTTACATGTGTTTTTGCTGCTTTGCCTGCTTTTTTGCGTCATTGTTATGTGTGGCTGCTGCTTTGTCTTTACCTTGTGTCGGGTATGTGTGTGGCTGGAGGCGGCACAACAGGCGGGGTTGTTTACCAACAGGCTGAATTGCCGTTGACAACCTGGAACCCCATCACACACGCTTGACACGAGTACTATAGTACTCATATGCATTATTGCACCACATGCGTTTTCTTGTGCATGGCTGGTTTGGCTACTCGTTTGTGGGCTGCTGATTTGTTGTACGGCACCGTACCGCACCCTGTACCTCACCGTACCGCACCGTACTGCATTTTGTACTGCCCACCGTACTGCACGCGCAGGCGCGTCACGCCGCGGGGGAGTTCACCGCGCACGGGGGGGCCGCGTTCGACGAGGCGGACGAGAGCGTGTACGACAAGCCGGGGTTCACCAAGGTGCTCGCGCCCTTCACGGCCAACGTGTGGGAGGTCCGGGCCAAGGTGCGGCGCGGGGTCCGTGGTTCGAGCCCTGGCGTGGGCGGACCTTTTTTAATATTTTTATGAGTGGTTGGATTTTTATGTGTGTGTTTTTGGGGGGCTGGTGGTGTTCTGCTGAACATTGGTGCACGACCTGTCCCGCCGACCCGTACCGCCCGTACTGCCCATACCGCCTGTACTGCCTGTACTGCTGACCTGTACCACTGACCTATGCCGCCCACTTGTACTGCCTGTGCTGCCCACCTGTACCGCCCACCTGTACCGCTGACATATACCGCCTGTACCGCCGTCATGTACCACCGACCTATACCGCCAATCTTTACCGCCCGCACCGCACTGCCATCGCGTACTGCCTGTACCGCTGACCTGTACCACTGAACTGTACCGCCAACCTGTACCGCTGACCTGTACTGCCCGTACCGCCCGTAACACACACCTGTACCGCCCGTACCGCTGACCCGTACCGCTGACCTGTACCGCCCGTACCGCAGGTCGGGCAGGAGGTGGCGGTCGGCGACACGCTGCTGGTGCTGGAGGCGATGAAAATGGAGACCCCGGTGATGGCACCTAGGGGGGGCACGGTTGTGGCAGTGAGGGCCAGGGCCAGTGAGTTGGCAGGGGCAGGGAGCACGCTGCTGGTCATCAAGACGGTGTGAGCCAAAGGATCGGTTTTGAAAGGTCATCAAAAGGCTGGTCATCAGGAGCCTGACGGCCTGCTGCTGGTCATCAAAGAGACGGTTTATTGAACTGGTGAATTTGTCAAAAGGCTCTTGAAAGGCTGGTCATCAGGAGCCTGACGGCCTGCTGCTGGTCATCAAAGAGACCGTTTAATGAGTGGTGAAGGTATCAAAGGCTACTGAAAGGCTGGTCATCAGGACAGTGTGAGTTGAGCTGGCGGGGTCGGGGAGCACGCTGCTGGTCATTAAAACGGTGTGAGTTGTAGGATTAGAAGGCCGGTTATCAAGACGGTGTGAGCCAAAACATCGATTTCTGATTTCACAATACTTTTGACCTGTTGACTAGTTTTGCGAACGGCTGGCCATCAAGATAGATAACGGTGTGAGTCAAGGCGGGCAGCCTGCTGCTGGCCATCAAGGCAGAGTAGTAACAACAGATGTTTCTGCATGCTAATGAGCTGAATGTTACTAAATGACTAATGGTGTTCCTTTCCTCCGTCCGTCTTCTTTGTTGGAACATCTTTCTGGCTTGAATTGAGGAATTGGACTTTCAACCTGACTGCTTCCTAGGACATCGGGTTGAGCATGCCTTGAAAAACTAGGCAACCTGCCCCACCAAACCAACCAAGTCAACTGAGCACAATGGTGCTGTGGTCACATGACTGGTTTGGACCTTCCTGCTGCTAGCTGTGAGTGGCGACCTAATGAACGCAGTGATTGACGTATATCTGGTCCCTGTACATGAAAGGCACTCGTGTATGTGGCTCCTGTATAGATAGGCAAGTTGTGATGACCCAGTACATAGAACTGTTCCTGCAAAGATGTAAGGTGTGACAAGCAAGCCAGCGCTCAAGCAAGGGTAGATGAGCCTCATGCGACCGGTGTAATGTTCAATGTTCATGTTACACGAGCTTTCAGCCAGTCACGGGCTGATCAGCATAGCACGCTCCATTGCGTGCCTTGGAGCATGTAGCACACCAAGTTTGATCAAACTTGATATGAGGCCGGTGCGTGTAAGGTCCTCAAGCTAAGCTGTGACTGGTACATGAAATGCATTTGACGGGGCGAAAGGGAGGCTGTCTTGCGGGCAGCAGGCTGGCTGTAGGGTACCACTCCAAATTCATACACGTAGGGGTATATGCCCTAATGCCACTCCAGATTCATATGCTGGCCAGTATGCCCTACGATGTGCAAGCTGGCTTTTAGGGATTGGCTGGCAGCAGGCTGGCTGGCTGGCTGCGCGAGAGCAGATGCTGAACATTATGTTCATGTTCATGTTGATGCTCATGTTCATGTTCATGTGGAGCAACACAGCCTAACGCATGTCTGAGACATACGTGAGACATATGTGTGAGACATGTAGGCTACACTAACGATCATGAGATCCATTCCCAAGATATAGTCATGACCATGACGCATGCAATGAAGGTGCGGGCCTACCCCCATTCGGTTGATCGCCGTCTGCCTGTCACCAATGAATCACTCGCTCGCTCGCTGCCTACAGAGGCGGTGTCCTGAACCATCCAGAGTCATGGTTGTACCCAAAAGTAAGTGTGAAACACGAGGTCCTGAACCATCCAGAGTCATGGATGCACCCAAAAGTAAGTGTGAAACATGACTCGGTCCCGAAAAGTGTGAGCGGTGCCTGGGTCCCCAAAAGTGTGAATCGTGCGCCCTTCTTCCCCTCGAAGCATGAATCATCCGCGGGCGGCCAGACCCCGATGCACACTCCCACTCCCACTCCCACTTCAGTTCACACATCTGCTCATCCACTCACACTTCAGTTCACACATCTGCTCGTGGCCCGGTTCACACTTCACACATAGGCGACATAGCCCGAGTCACACTTCAGCTCGTAGCCTGGTTCACATGTGACCGCACGCCGCACTCGTTTCGCACACCCGCATGCGCCACGCACACAAACACATGCACCGTCCGCAAACATGTGCACACCACGCGAGCACATGAACCGCACACATGCGCGACACACAAGTACGTGCACCGCTCGCAGGCACGTGTACCCACCAAAACCCTGTGCTGTGGCGCACCATGCTCTAGCTAGCCAAACACCACCCTACCCTTTCTGGGCCTGCTGCATGCATGTATGCGTGCGTTGCCCCGTCATCCAATACTGCCCCCTCAACACGTCGCCTCATGAGATTTGTACGTTTCGTCACGCATCGCTAGCTATTGTCTCATCAGATGTCGCGTCATCGTACGTCGCCTGGAGGCTGGTCAAACATTGCCCAATCAGATGTCGTCTCATCAGACGTTCCCATGTGTCAACAGATGTCGCCTCATCAGGCAGTGCTGTGTTGCATGTTGACTGTCTCGTCACACACGGCCCCATCAGATGTTGTCCCATCAGACGATCCTTGACAAGAGATGAGGCATAGGGAGTCGTCATCAGATGTTGTCGTCGGTGTCAATGGCAGTGCCACCCCGCTTTGTCCCATAACCCACTCTGCATGCCGTGTTGAGCAAGGGACAGAGAACATGAGTTGATTGCATGTTGAGCAAGGGACAGAGAACATGAATTTGCAATAGTCATTGCAGCAGAAGTAAAGTAGGCGATAGGCAAACCCTCAGCAACAAAACAAACGCCAAAAAGAAATAAGAAAACTACTCACTGGAAGTAAGTGAAAAAAAAGAAAACAAATAAGAAAGCCACACACTGGAAGTGCTTGGAGTACTTGTCACCTCAGCAAAAAGTAACAAAGGCAAACAAGAAAAGAAACAAAAAGAAAACCACGCACTGGAAGTACTTGGAGTAACCCTCAAACCCTCAACAAAAAATAACACAAGACAAAAGAAAAAGGAAAAACTAAACCACGCAATGGAAGTACTTGGAGTACTTGCCACCTCAGCAACAAAGCAAAAAACAAAAGAGACAAAAAGAACACCACGCACTGGAAGTACTTGGGAGTACTTGTCACCTCAGCAAAAACTAACAAAGGCAAAAAACAAAAGAAACAAAAAGAACACCACCCACTGGAAGTACTTGGAGCACCTGCCACCTCAACAAAAAAGCCAAAAGCAAAAGAAAGAATAACAAGAAAGCCACGCACTGGAAGTACTTGGAGTAACCGTCAAACCCTCAACAAAAAATACCGTAACACAAGACAAAAGAAAAAGGAAAAACTTAACCACGCACTGGAAGTACTTGGAGTACTTGTCGTCCAGCTTCTTGACGCGCGCGACGTACACCCCCGCCACAATGAGGGCCACCACTGCCAGCAGTACGCTCAGCACTACGCCCGCCACGCCCACTCTTAGTGCCTGTGGGATAAGGGGTCATCATCATCATGCGTTACCATCATGCGTTATAATACCATCATGCGTTACCATCAAGCGTTATCATGATGCGTTACCATCATGCATTATCATTACACGGCTTTGCGCGCTTGAACCCGCGGTGCTACATGTTCACGTCCATGTTCATGTTACACGAGCCTTCAGCCAGTCACAGGCTGATCAGCATTGCACGCTCCATTGTGTGCCTTAGTGCATCTAGCATCCCAGGTTTGTGCGTGTCATCCTGCCACCCATATCTAACATCTAACATAGTCCCTAAGCCATGCAGCCGCTAAGGGGTGTGACACTTGAGAGCGCGCATGTAGCCCCTAAGGGCAGAAAAGGGATGGCCACGACCAAGGGATGGTACTGGGCTAGATGGGACTATGTATAGTATATGAAGTACATAGTATATGTAGCACCCAGGATGGGAGCGGGTATTACAGCGTGACAGGCACCACGCAGGAACCGCCCCACAGCAAGCCTGCAGAACAAAGCAAGCAATACCAGGTCCCACCCCGTGCGATGGGGTTGACCCGTCCCCCTCCCCAAAAAAAGACCAGACAAGGCGGAAGCCTGCTGTAGGGTTTAGGGTTTAGGGTTTAGGGTTTAGGCTTCAGGGTTTAGGGGTGACCTGACCCACCTGGGAGGTGCGTGCCTCGTTCTGCGCGTTGTTGTCCAGCGCCTGCTGTAGTGCCGCCCGTACCGCCGACGCGACAGACAGGTTGTAGTACACGTCCGCCAGCTGTACAGGCAGTACAGGCGGTACGGGCGGTACGGGCGGTATGGACAGTATGGGCGGTACAGGCGGTACGGTGGATGGGGTGTGGGATGGGCAGTACAGTGGATGGGCAGTATGCTCAAGCAGTCAGTCAGACAGTAAGTCGGTCAGTCAGCCAGTCAGTCATTCTACTCAGGCAGTACACATAGGCAGTACACATAGGCAGTACACCCAGACAATACACCCAGGCAGTACAACCATACAATATTCAAGCAGTACAACCAGGCAGTACACTCACGGTCCGACTGATCTCGGTCACGTTGGCCTGCAGCAGTACAATGTCGTCCAGGGGCAGGGTCACGGGGGAGCGCCTGTGAGAGGGCAGTACAGGGGAGGGGAGCCGAACGGGCCGCGGAGATGAACGGGTGATGTAAATGAACGGGCCGGGGAGAATGAAGGGGCCAGGGAGAACGCAAGGGGGAATGAACGGGCAGGGGTGCAAGAGCAAGCGGGAAGAATGAATGGGCTGGGGAGAATGAATGCGCCCTGGGGGGAATGAACGGGCCAAGGGAAATGAACGGGCTGGGAGGAATGAAGAGTCAGGGGGATTGAACGGTCACGGGAGACGGACAGCCATGGAGGCAGGCAAACGGGCCAGGAGGCCAAAGGGCAGGAGTACAATGTGGAGCAGCCATAATAAATGTTCATCCCCTGCACGTACCACCTGTACCACCCAACTGCACCGCCTGTACCGCCTGTATCACCCAACCATACCGCCTGCACCGCTACCACCTGTACCGCCTGTACCACTACCACCTGCACCTCCGAACCGTACCGCCTTTACCGCACAACCATACCACTGACCACACCGCATGTACCGCCCAACCATACCACTGACCATACCGCCTTTACTGCCACCCACCTGTACGTGGACACCACAACCATACCGCCTGCACCACTACCACCTGTACCGTCTGCACTGCCCGTACCGCCCAACCATACCGCCTGCACCGCTACCACCTGTACCGTCTGTACCGCCTGCACCGTAATACTGTACCGCCTGTACCGCCTGCACCGCTACCACCTGCACTGTAATACTGTACCGCTACCACCTGTACCGCCTGTACCGCCTGCACCCACCTGTACGTGGACACGGTGAATTCGGCCGCGCCGCTGTACCGCACCGAGTTTGGGTACTCCTCAAAGGCCCAGGCGGGAGCCGAAGGGTCCAGCTGTACCGCCGCCGTGAAGGATGAGAGCAGTGAGGCGCGTACCGCGGGCGGCAGCGGGACGTGACCCGCGTCGCGCACCACGGTCTGTGCAGGCGACATGAAACGGGGGCCGCGCTAAAGAGGAGCATATGAAACATCTGGAACATATGAAACATATGAAACATATGAAACATGTGAAACATATATGGGGTTGAAAGGCGGGGAAATCAAAAATAGGACACCGTGTGCAGCATTTAGGGTCTAGTGTGTTAGGGTCTAGTGTTCAGGGTCTAGTGTTGAGGTCTAGTGCTTACAGTCTAGTGTTCAGGTCCAGTGTTTACGGGCTACGGTAGTGCTTAGGGTACAGGGTCAAGGGAACTCTGGTGTGCGTTCAGCACAGGCTCAGCCGTTATAACAACAGGCACATGAAGTAAATACAGCAATGCAAGGACACCATGTCTCAGCGCACTACAAACCCTGAACCCAAAACGGTAACTAACCTATTGCACACTTTACGTGTACTTATAAAGCGTACTATCTACACTTACTGATATTCTATAATTTACAGTAATGTACATGAAAATTCATCCAGCGCACCACAAACGAGTCCCTCAGCAGCACACATAGATGATGATGTACCATATAATGCTCACTATATCCTGTCATCAATTTTACGGTAATGTACCAAGAAATAATATACTCAATCCTATACTCGCTATGTTTGTTAATGGTCGTCTCCATGAGTGGACCCCCCTATTCCATGTGTTTTTGGCTCATGGCATGCAATCACCCATGATGCGGTCAACGCTTTGAGCCCGGATTGCTCTGACGGGCGGAGACCGAATTATCGCACCGTCGGGTGCGAGGCGCAGGGCAGGTGGCTCGCCATGGGACCCTTGCGGGTCATTCTCCCGTGTGACTAATTAGTCACACCGAAGAATGCAGTTTGCGGGCCCTATACTGGGTCGTTTGACGAGCTGTTTGATTTCCCGTGATCGTAAATTCGGTCTCCATCAGTCAGAACAATCGCGGCTCAATTTGGTGCAGTATCCAAGCCAAGGTGGCCATGCGAAATTGAGCAAACTCGAGTGTTGACTATTATCTTATTATACACTTATATTTGTGCAAGCTGCATTCCGGATGCCCAAGGATCCCATTCTTGGGGGGTCGATTTTCGGGCCCCCTTGTCAGACTTTCCGACGCATGTAACACAATACGGGATATATAACAAGCTTAAGTCCAGCGCGTGAGCGCTCAGCGTGCACGTTTGGCATGAGTGAGCCTAAACACCCCCCTTCACTCATGGAGACGACCTAATACTAAAGAAAATACTATTCCAGCGCACCACAAAGGAGTCCCTCAGCAGCACACGTGCCAGCGCAGGCAGCAGGCCCCCGTTGGCCCCCAGCCCCCCACTCCTCACGCGCGCCAGCAGCAGGGGCGCCACCAGAATGGGCCACGCGCTGCGGTACAGCAGTACAGCGGTACAGCGGGACAATGGTATGGCGGTACAACGGTACAGCGGGACAATGGTATGGCGGTACAACGGTACAGCGGGACAATGGTATGGCGGTACAATGGTGCAGCAGTACAATGAGCAGCGGTACAGTGGTGCAGCAGTATGGCGGTTAAGCGGCACAAGAGTGCAGCGGCACAGCGGCGCAAGGGGCGCCATCGGGAGGGGCCACACAGCGGTACAGCGGTACAATGGTGCAGCAGTACGATGAACCCCAACCCCTAAAACCCAACCCCCAAACCCTAAACCCTGAACCCTAAACCCTAAACCCTAACCGGGGGCAGGGGGGCGCTGCATGGGGGCGGGCTTACTTGGGGCTGGCGCGTGTGGCAACCCCACACCCTAAAACCCTTAACCTAAACCCTAAACATCAAGCTCTAAACCTGAAACCTTAAGAGGGGGGGGGGGTCCGTCGTACTTACTTGGGGCTGGCGCGTGTGGCAATGGCCTGGATGTCAAACGTGGACCAGTCAGCGGTAGCTGCCGGGAACCTGCGCGCCAGAGACCCCATGACCAACAGTTAGGTGCTGTCACAGGCACGGTTAGGGTTTAGCGTTGGGGGTTGGGGGTTAAGGTCCTAGCACGGTCTAAGGTCCTAACACTGAAGGAGGTGCAGTTAAGGGTGTAGGGGGGCTTTAGAGTTCAGCGTTTAGGGTTCTAGCAGGGTTTAGGGTCTAAACACATTGCCCCACTCTGACCCCAGTCATACCTTGCCCTGGTCACACTCACGCCCCAGTCATACCTATGCCATCAAGTTCACACCCCAGTCAAACCTCACCCCAGCCACACTCATACCCCAGTCATACCTTGCCCTGGTCACACTCACGCCCCAGTCATACTCTAACGCCCATGCCATCAAGTTCACACTCCAGTCACACTCACACCCCATCACACTTCCCACTCAGACTCACACTCACACCCCAGTCACACTTCCCACTCACACACTGGGTGTGAGGCCGGCCACAATGTCCTGATCAGGCACGTCCCGTGGTCCCTTCCACTGCCCGCCAATGTTTAACTTCACAGGCCACAGGGCGTACTGCAGCGGTACAGGCGGTACAGGCGGTACATGAGTTAGTACAGGCAGTGCAGGAGTCAGTACAGGCGGTACAGGAGTCAGTACAGGCAGTACAGGAGTCAGGAGGGCAAAACATACAGCACATGTGGCAGTGTGTCAAGGTAATAGGTGGCACATGCGGTGCAGGCATTACCGCTACAGATGGCACTTCATCACAGGCGATACAGGTGGTACATGCGGTACATGCAGCCCTATGTTGTCAGGCAGTACATGTGGTACACACATTACACCGGAAGGGCTGTATCCTGGTAGGCAGCGCACAAAGGTGTTGACCAACCCCAGTCAAAGTCAAAATCCACTCAAGCGCTGTGGGACCGGGTCAACCCCAACCAAAACCCGGTCAACCCCAACCAAAACCCGGTCAAACCCAACCAAACCCGGTCACACCCAGTCAAGCCTGGTCAAACCCCGTCGAACCTGGTCAAACACGGTCAAACACCGCACCTTTTGGGTCAGTGCAGGCGCAGAGTCGATGAAACCAATGGCGCCTGTGAAGAACTCGTTAGGCGGGGTCGGTGGGTCACCGTACTGCAGGCAGGGGGGGGTACATCAGGGGCGGTACATCAGGGGCAGTACAATAAGGGCAATACAACAGGGGACAGTACAACAGGGGGCAGTACACCAGGGGAAGGCGGCCGCATCCGCTGTGATGGCCATGAGGTCGCCATTGTACCGCTGTACCGCTGTGTGGTACGGGCGCGGCATGCAGTGGCGGTTTGATAGTGTCAGGCCGGTATGACACTGCCACCCCAACCTACTGACCGCGGTACACAGTCTACACACCACCACGAGGCAGGACAACAGTGGCCTGAGGCGGTCTACACCGAGGTGAGGCGGGACGATGTTACCAGGCAGTACGGCCGCACGCGGAGGCGGTACGCACCACGGTCAGGCGGTACGACAGGCCGTTGAGCACCTGCTCGTCCTCCCCCAGCCCCACACTGCCGTCCGGCCACGCAAGGGTGGTGAGGTCCCGGCCCAGGGTCCAAGAGGCGGGGCATGCGCTGCAAGTAAAATGTGTGACAGAAATAGTATATGCCACTATATAAGTGGAGACTGATGGATATATGTTGAGACAGATCAACAAAATGAGGGGTGAGGTCGCGGCCCAGGGGCCATGAGGCCGGGCATGCACTGCACTCACAATGTGTGACAGAAAAAGTACATGGAGATATAAGTGGAGACTGATGGATATATATTGAGACAGATCAACAAAATGAGGGGTGAGGTTGCGGCCCAGGGGCCATGAGGCCGGGCACGCGCTGCACTCACGAAGGGTGAGGGTCACGGAATATACAGGTACAAAAGTGAGACAGATGGATACAAAATGAGACAGGTTAACAGGATGAGGTGTGAGGTCCCGGCCCAGGGGCCATGAGGCCGGGCACGCGCTACACTTGCAAAGGGTGACAAACAGCACAGCAGATACAGATAAAAATGAGAAGATCCGATCGATATATAATGAGACAGGTCCTGAGGCAGGTCAACAAAGTGAGGTGTGAGGTCATGGCCCAAGGGCCATGAGCTGGAGCAAGCGCTGCACTCCCGAAGGGTGGCGGGCACGGTATGGTAGATACAGACCAACAAAAGTGAGATGGGTCAACAACAAGCAGTACAACCACATGGCCAGTACAACCACCGGTATACCGTACCGCCCCACCTGGCGAGGTACGAGATGAGGGCCTGTGAGGAGGGTGAGAAGCGTGAGGTGCGGCGCAGCACAACGATGGGCAGGTCGGGGGTCACAACCACCCCTGGGTTGTCTGCCTTGATGTCTGCGTGGTCCCACGCCTTGATGGCCCCACTGAAGATCTTGGCCAGCGTGCACGGCCCCAGCTGTAGTGGCTGCGGGGCAGGGTTCAAGGGGGGGAGGGTTCAGGGTTTGGGGAGTATGGTTTAGGGTTTGGGGTGCAGGGTTTGGGGTTTAGGGTTTTCTTGGCCAGCGTGCAGGGCCCCAGCTGTAGTGGCTGCGGGGCAGGTTGAGGGTTTTCATGGTTGAGGGTTTAGGGCTTTGGGTGCAGCTTTTGGGGTTTAGGGTTTTCTTGGCAACGGCTGCGGGGCAGAGTTCAAGGGGGGAGGGTTGAGGGTTTGGGGTTGAGGGCTTTGGGTGCAGGGTTTAGGGGTTTGCGGTTTGGGGGTCAGGGTGCAGGGCCCAGCTGTAGCGGCTGCGGGGCAGGGTTGAAGGGTTTCAGGCAGCAGAGTGCAGGGTTTGAGGGGGGAGGGTTGAGGTTTCAGGTTGTTGGGGTGCAGGGTTTGGAGTGCAGGTTTCTGGGGTGCAGGGTGTAGGGTTTGGGGTTCAGGGGTGCAGGGTTGAGAGTTTTGGTTTCAGGGTGTAGGGTGCAGGGTTTAGAGTTCAGGGTTTAGGGTTTGAAGTGCAGGGTGTAGGGTGCAGGGTTCAGGGGTTGAGGGTGCAGGGTTTGGGGTTGAGGGTTGAGGGTTTGGGGTTTAGGGAGCAGCCTTGATTGATATCCCCCCCCCCCACACACACACACACCACATCACCACCCACCACTGGGTTGCCGTCCTTGCCCACCAGCGTGTGGAAGATGCCTACTTTGGCAACGCACAGGGGCGCGGCAGCCACACCCCCCACCGCTGCCAGGGCTGTGTAGTTGGCACTGGGCAGGGGCAGACCAGAGGCAGTAAACGCGGCAGAGGGGGCGGCTGTGACAGCCAGTGCCGCGGCGGCCGTACTGCTGTTGTACAGCAGCTCGTCACGGCCGGTGGCGGTACCGACCGAGCGGTACGACGCGTACACCGCGGGGCGCGCCTGGGCTGACAGCTGGGACACGGCCTGCATGGGCAACACGTGTACAACACACGTGGGCAGTACGTATACAGATACAGACACATGGGCGGTACATTGGCAACACACATGGGCGGTCCATGTATTGCACAGGCAGTGTGTGGGCGCAGGGGCCTCACTCTTTCAGGGTTTATGGTCACACGCATGCACGACATGTACCGTGCACAATGTATGTGCATTTCATATGAGAGGGACCCGGGAAAGCTGCTTGTAACCAGCTGCGGGTAACCAGCTGCTTGTAACCAGCTGCGGGTAACCAGCTGCTTGTAAACCACAAAACCAGTGTGCGTGTAAAGGCAAGTTCCCCTCAAGCGGGAATGCCACTGGCGGCACTGCAACTCTCAGCCCAGCAGGGAGTAAACAATCAGATGCACAGCTCGCGGCGATTCAGGAGCTGTTGCATACTACTGCAGTATTGGCATGCACGATGGGGAGGAGCCTCAACTTATCACAAAGTTATCAAAGACTCGTGTAAGGATGGTGCATGCGTGAGGAATTGTGTGCCATGCACATCGCGCATTGCACCTAGCCAGCTGTCAGTTGTGTCAGCAAAGCGCGCGCAAGCGCATGCAGCTGCATGCAGCAGGTAACCTTCGGGCAACGGTAGGGCCAGGCAGCGACGCGCTCAGCGGCATTGAAGCGGTGAGATTCCGTTGTTCACGGCGCGCTGGTTGCGCTGGCGAACAAGGTGGGGGGTGCCTGTTGAATCGTGCGCGGTGATCAAAGCAGTGCGAACCCACCGCTGTCATCTCCTCCACCACCACCGTTGATCCAGATCCGCTGAGCTCGAAGACTGGCCTTTGAGCTGAGGCTAGGGCCATCAAGGCCATGAGCACGAACCCCTCGACCCCCATTCTGTAAGTTTGCACGTCAGGAATAGCGATACTTGCAAGCGTAGCGCTTGAACCCAGGCAGACTACGTGGGTGCAAACAACAGTGTGACATCACGCATGCTGCGCGTACATGGCAAGTGGCAGGTGGCAGGATCTGGATGCTGGATGGAGAGCTGGAAGGCAGTTTTTAACGGGCCCCCTGCAACGTGCATGTGCGGATGCGCTGACAGCGTCTCAGCAGCCGCTGACAGATGACCCCCTTGCTGGTGCTGCACTTATGCGCGCTTGCTGACTTTCGCACTCTTCCACACACAACAAGCCCTACCTGCACATGACCCAAGCCCACGACATTGAATATGGACTCGGCTGGCATGGGTACCATCATCTAACAAGGACAGGGGTACCTGCTGAGCAGGCACTTGGGCAACTCAGGGGCACCCACCCCTTCAACACATGCCTGGCGCCAGGCGTTGATCGACTGACTTACATGGTATGTGGACACAGCGTGACATGTATAGCGTTATGGCACAGTCCATGCCGATCACGTCAACACGTGTCAACAAAAGCAACACAAACCACTGTCCACGTGCACACGGAACACTGTTGACGTGAGCACAATACACTGTCATGACCGTGTATGAAGACTGTCCACAAAGTGAGCACAAGCAAGAGCTCTGTGAGCACGAGCTGCTCTCTGAGCACAAGCTCTGTGAGCACGAGCTGCTCTGTGAACACTAGTCCTGCTCTGCGAGCACGAGCTCTGCGAGCACAAGCTGTGTAAGCACGGAGTTGCTCTGCGAGCACAGCCACGGCGCAGTGCTCGCGCCCATCCACATCACCCCCTGGGTCATGTTGCTCCAGCTGCTGCTGCTGGAGGGCACGCGGGTCTAGGCTAACGTAGGCCTGGGCGTCCACATCGCCTGTGAGCCACCATCTGTGAGCACAAGCCTTGAGCGGCGCAGTGCTCGCGCCCATCCGTCCACATCACCCGCAGCACACATGTGTAACCCCGTGTGTGTGCCACATCCAGAAAACGCGATTCCTCCGCAGCTGTACCCTGATCCGCAGCCACACCCTCCCCCCCATGTGCCCTCTCAGACTCTCACACCACTCCAACGTCGCCTCACCCGAACGGCGCGCGCGGCAGCGGCATGCCCACCTGCATCATCTGCTGCTCCAGCCGTCGCATCTCTGCCTGCATCTGCGCCATCTGCACCTGGGGGGGCAGGGAGGGGTCTACCCCTGGCAGCGCTGGCATGCCATGCGGCAGCCCGCCCATGCCCCCCATCCCTGGACCCCCCATGCCTGGCATGCCATGCATGCCCCCAGCGCCTCCATGCATGCCCCCTGCCCCCCCATGTATGCCCCCAGTCCCTCCATGCATGCCGCCCTGGCCGCCCATGCCGCCACCCATGCCCATGCCCTGCATGCCACCTGCACCCTGCATGCCACCTGCACCCTGCATGCCCCCAGCTCCTCCATGCATGCCCGCCCCGCCCTGCATGCCCGCCCCGCCCTGCATGCCGCCTGCACCCATGCCCTGCATGCCTGCTCCTCCCATCCCAGGCGGCCCAGGTAGCCCAGCGTTGCCCATGTTGCCCCCGGGGCCCCCGCCCATCATGCCCTGCATACCTCCAGGGCCCCGCATGCCACCCCCACCCCGCCCATCCCTTGGCCTCCCATCATAGCTCCAGGAGCGCCCATCATGCCCCCTGCCCCGCCCTGCATGCCCCCAGCGCCCATGCCCTGCATGCCGCCTTGCCCCCCCATGCCTGGGCCGGCCATACCACCAGACCCGCCCATCATGCCCCCTTGCCCCTGCCGCTGCTGCGCCGCCAGCATCTGCTGCTGCTGCTGCAGCATCATCGCCTGCTGCTGCAGCGCCTGCTGCTGCTGCATCTGCTGCTGCTGCTGTTGCTGCTGCTGCAGCATCTGCTGCGCCTGCTGCTGCTGCTGCCCCTGCGCGTTTGCCCCATTCGGCGCGGCCCCCTGCCCCGGCGGTGCCACATGCCCTGCGCCTGGCCCACCTGCCCCCGTCTCGCCCGCAGACGTGGCCGCGTTTTGGGCGGCAGCCGCCGCCGCCGCTGCCGCGTCCTCCTTGGCCTTTGCGGCCGCGGCTGCTGCGCGCGCAAGGCAAGCGCAGCGCGCCACAGGATGTGAAGGGTTACAAAACCTAGAGTACCTACCTAAACCCTTTCACGGGGTTACAAAACCTGCAGCCGCTGCTGCTGCACCCGCACAGCAAGGGCAAGAGCAGGGACAAGAAACACTGCCAAACATGATCAGCAGATCGCCATGCCGCGGTGATCAGCTGTCCGATTTGAAACCAGTCTCAACCCCCCAATCAACAAGGCAAGGCACGAGCAGCAAGCAGCAGGATGGCGTGGGGACTTGGCTGGCTCACAATGTGGAAGTGGGGGCAGTGGGAGGGTTCAGGGTTCAGGGTGTAGGGTTCAGGGTTTAGTGTTTGCACCCACCTTTGGCTGGCATGCAGAAACATCTGTGAAACACCAAGTTACCGTATCATTATTATTGTTGTTGTTGTTGTTGTTTATACCCACCTTTTGCCTTGGCGGCCTCGGCCTTCTTCTTGTCTGCGGCCTGTGCCGCAGCTACCAGGTGGTGGTGCACCTTGCGCGTGTGGCTGATGAGCTCATCCTCAGCTGCGGGGATGCACAGCCGTTCAGGGTCTAGGGTTTAGGGTTAAAGGGCTTGCAAGGGTCTTGAGCGTGGTGCGGCTGTGTGGCCAGATTGAGTGCCTTTTAGGGTTTAGTGTTCCCCCAAAACCCTGAAACCTGAAGCCACTCACTCTTGAAGCTCTGCAGGGTGGCTGGTGAGATGAAGAGACCGTTTTCACGTGGCCAGCGCTCAATGCGTTGGATCAGCGCCCCGCAGCTTCGCGCATGAAGCATGCACACAATGATAATTGTTATTATTAATACAACTATGATTGATATTACTATCATGAAGAGTGGGGCATGCGCCCGGGCTCTCAGGTGCATGCATTTCTTCGAGCGACTGCATCAAGCGCTCTGACACAGTCTGCCTCAAGCCAAGCATGGTCATGGTACTCATGAGGTTTGAGGGTGACACAGCTGGCCATGTGCACGGCATGAGCGTGCATGGGGATGCTAGTGGCGGCATGGCATGCAGCGGCATGCTGCTGTAACGACATGCATGCAAGCAGATACTGCTGCCATGCAGCCATGCACACATCCACCGCCCCATGCATGACAGGCCGCACATCATAAGTACCGCACGCACATGAAGCACGAGTCCATGTCAGAGGTGCATGCCAAGCAGTAGGCATGCAGGCATGGGTAGACGCGCCCAAAGATGGCGACGGGGAATGAGCAGTGGATGCAGAAGTGGGTCTTGTCCCCAGGTTTGCGCTCATGGATATAACCAATGCTGCTCAGTTGCTGCTGCTGCTGCTCCTCCTGCTGTAGCTGCTGATCCCGCTCATACGCAGCAGTTTGCCCCTCCACCTCCATCGCCATTTGTTAGGCTACCGATTAAAAATTGAGCTGGAATGTTCGTAATTCCTTATCGTGCTGGCATACGTGCGAGCCTCATGTTCATGATCTGCAGCGATGGGGTTGCCAAAGACGGGGCTCAGCTATGTAGACTTGCAAAAAACAATCTTTCATCACCGAGCCCTTACGGCGCCGTTTCGCATTGACATCATTGGTGACCAGTGCTAGGTATGTCGAGCACTGTGTATACCCTTGCGTTTGTTTAACCACAATTGAAACGCAACGAACACTACAACATAGTGCGTGATCTACAGAACACCAGCACTTGCAACTGGTCAAGGCAGGCCTGAAACCAATCGAATGAGGTAGACCACCTGATCAAAACTAATCGTGGTCAGAATGGCTGAGGAAGAGGACCAAAACCCCGCCCAATTTGAGGAGGAGGCCGAGGAGGGCGACGAGCAGCCCCCATCCAAGCGCGCCAAGGGCGGGGCAGCTGACGATGAGGCAGAGGAGGCAGGGGAGGGGGAAGAGGAGGAGGAGGAGGCTGAATACGAAGCTAGTGACGAGGGATCGGGCGACGATGTAGACTCTTCTGAGGAGGAGGAGGAGGGGCAGGATGAATTCGAGCAGGACGGGTTCGTGGTTGATGAGGTGGACGAGGACGAGGAGGGGGGTTCTGACGACGAGGGTGTGAAGAAGAAGCGCAAGAAGAAGCGTCGCACCAGCCTGAAGCTCGATGATGAGGACTACGATCTGCTGGAGGAGCACAATGTGAAGGTATGGGGGGGCATTGACCACGTCCATGCGCACCATGCGACGTCCATGCATGGGGCCCCTGCAGCATGCTGCCAGCGTTGCTGGCCCCCTGCATGAGCCTGCACCAGGCCATGGATCTCCCTATGCCTGACCCCAGATGCGCCAGGGCCTGGCACATGCTGGATGCCTCAACGGCGGGGGCGGGGGGGTTCAGCACGTGCAGACTGTGCACACATGCCGTTGCTGGCTGGTGACAGCACGCGCTCGCTGCGCGCTGCCCCAGCGGTTTCATTAGGGGGCGATGCTTAGGGCGTGCTGCTGCGTGCTGCCACAGCGGTGCTGCCACAGCCGGTTTCTTTCGGGGGCGGGGCTCAGGGCAGGCTGCTGCGTGTGCGCGCACATGCTCAGGCATGCCTGCTTGCATGATGCGCTCACCCCCCGCGCGCATGCCTGCACCCCATGCGCTCACTTCATGCACTCACCCCATTCGCTCACCCCCCGTGTGCATCCGCTCACCCCATGCGGTCATCCCCCGCCTGCATGCGCTCACTTCATCCCCCGCACACATGCGCTCACCTCCCGCATGCACGTGCTCACACCATGCTGCCCCATGACCCGCAGGTCAAGCGCCCCTCTGGCCGCAAGCGCCTGAAGCGGGCTGAGGAAGGGGCCGCGCGCGCGGACCAGGACGTTGACCAGATGCGCGCCGAGCTGTTCGGCGACGGTGAGGGGGCGGGGGGGCGATATATTCAGTGGGATGTGCCACAATATTTTTATTGGGGTGTGTGGCGATATTTTTAGTGGGGTGTGGCATTGGGTATGCAGTGGGCTATGCAGTGGGATGTGGCATTGGGCATGCAGTTGGGTGTGCCATTGGGTCTTCAGTGGGATGTGGCATTGGGTTTGCAGTGGGATGTGGCATTGGGTATCTATGCAGTGGGATGTGCAGTGGGGTGTGCCATTGAGTATGCAGTGGGGTGTGCAGTGGGATATGTGATTGGGCATGCAGTGGGATGTGCAGCTGGGTACGCAGTGGGGTGTGCCACTGGCAATTGTGGCATTGGGTGTGCAGTTGGGTGTGGCATTGGGTATGCAGTGGGATGTGGCATTGGGTATGCAGTGAGATGTGACACTGGGTATGCCAGTGGAATGTGCAGGGCTCAGCATGCGCTGCCAGGCTGTGCTGTGGGTGGGACAGTCGCTTAGGGGGGACACCGCCGCATGTGCTGCCAGTCTGCGCTGCCAGTTTGTTCCCTATGCCCATGTGCTGCCGGTTTGTGCTGCCAGTCCGTCTGCTGCTCCACCCCTGACACCACCCTCACACGCCCCCTCACACCACCCTCTTCACACCACCCCTCACACGCCCCCTCACCCCCCTCTCACACCCCCTCACACACCCTCTCACACACCCCCTCACACGCCCCCCCTCACACGCCCCCCCTCACACG
>QAXD01000163.1:198175-217474 GCA_004335575.1 Haematococcus sp. NG2 | reverse complement strand
AGGGTTGTGGGCTGGGAGCCCTCGCGCGGGAGGTGCGGTTCATTGTTTAAGTTTTATTCAATGTTTCAAGGGTTCAATACTTAGGGTCCAGGGTTTGGGAGGCGGGTCTGTTAGGGTTTGGGGTTTAAGGGGCAGATCTATCAGGGTTTGGGGCTGGGGGCGCTCGCGCGGGAGGTGCGCCTCATTTTTAGGGCTGGGAGTTTGGGAGGTGGATGTTTCAGGGTTCAGGTTTCGGGGCAGGGTTCAGGGTGGGGGTTTCCATTGTTAGGTTTAGGGTTTAGGACGCACATCCGGGGCCCTCGCGCGGGAGGTGTGGCGTGTTGTTTAGGGCTTCAGGGTTTGGGGTTCAATGCTTAGGGTTTAGGTTCTAGGGTCTGGGTCTGTTAGGGTTTAGGGCTGGGCGCACTCGCGCGGGAGGTGCGGCCCATGGTTGAGGGCTTTGGGGTTCAATGCTTAGGGTTTAGGGTTTGGGGGGCGGGTCTGTCAGGGTTGTGGGCTGGGGGCGCTCGCGCGGGAGGTGCGGTTCATTGTTTAAGTTTTATTCAATGTTTCAAGGGTTCAATACTTAGGGTTTAGGGTTTGGGGGGCGGGTCTGTTAGGGTTTGGGGGCAACTCTGTTGGGGTTTAGGGGTTAGGGGCCGGGTGTGTTAGGGTTCAGGGTTTCAAGGGTAGGAGGGGTTTCAAGGTCGTTAAAGGTTTCAGTTTCGGGTTTGGGGGATTGTTGTGCTGCTGTTGGGTTCAGGGTTCAGGGTTGTAGGGCGCACCACCGTACTGCCTTCTCAACGTCATGTCATACTGCTGCACCGCCTTCTCGATGTACCGCTGTACCGCCATACCGACATACCACCTTTTTGATGTACTGTCTTACCGCCGTACCGCCGTACCGCTGTACCACTGTTGTACCGCTGCGCCGCCGAACCGCTGTACCATTGTTTTACCGCCATATCGCCGTACCGCCTTCTCGACATCCTGTTGTACCGCTGTACCGCCGTACCGCCGCAGGTGTTCCTGTCCCCCAGGCAGTACGCGGAGAACCTGGCAGACCCAGACCTCAAGCCCCATGACCCGGTGGACCCCCGGCTGGAGCCCGAGCCATGGGCGGAGGCCAAGGTGGCTGTTTGTGCAGCCTTTACACCTTTTTCCTAAGTTATAGGGATTCCAGAGGTTTGTATGTAGCCCTTCATGCACATATCATACTGAGCCATGGCTGGAACCCGAGCCGTGGGCGGAGGCCAAGGTGGGTGTTTGTTACCGCTTTTTATCAAGCTATCATGGATTTGAGGGTTTTGAAATGTTTTCCTCTGGTCAATGAACATATCATACCAACCGTGGGCGGAGGCCAAGGGGGGTATTTGTGCAGCCCTGACCTTTTTTTTCGTCGGCTTTAAGGGATTGTGGGTTTGGTTTAAATACCGTACGTGCATGAATGATTGGTGCCGCAAATCACCAATTGTTCGTGCACGTACGGTATTTCTTTCCTCCATGCGCGTTCGCGTCGAGCCGTGTGCGGAGGCCAGTGTGGGTGCTCGCGCCTTCACCTCTTATCCACCAATTTTACAGGACTTTAAGGGACTTGACAGGACGGTGCAGGCTTGTTGAGGTTGTACTTTTTCCGCAATGTACATATCATGTGGATATGTACATTCAGTACACCCTAAACCCTAACACTGAACCCTAACCCTGAACCCTAACCCTAAACCCTACAACCCGCCCCCTCAAGTTCCCTTGCCCTTCGTTTCACCGTCCTCAGGCGGCCGACATCGCGACCGACACGTACAGCCTGGGGGGGTTAAACCCTTAAACCCTAAACCCTGAAACCCGCCCCCTCACGTTTCACTGCCCTCCGTGCCCCCTCATTCTTCACTGCCCTTACTGACCATTCACATTCCCTTGCCCTCCGTGCCCCCTCATTCTTCACTGCCTTTACTGACCCCTCACGTTCCCTTGCCCTTCGTTTCACTGCCCATTATTTCGCACTGGCCTTACTGACCCCTCACGTTACCTTCCCCTTAATGACTTGTCATGTTCCACTGTCCTTTGCTCCCCCCTCATGTTCCCTTGCCCCCAGGCAGCCGACATCGCGACCGACACATACAGCTCGATCGTTTTGCATCGTTGCGCGGCTTGATGCTTCCTTGCGCTCCTTGCTCCCTTTTTTTCGCTGGCCTTCGTTCCCCTTTTTTTCACTGGCCTATGTCCCCCCTAATGTTCTGTTGCCCTTTGTGCCCCCCAACGTTGTACTGCCATTCGTACCCACATCCTCAGGCGGCCGACATCGCGACCGACACATACAGCATCGTCCCGCTGGAGGGCAGCACGCTGGGCCAGGAGGTGTTGCGGCGCGTGCGGCTCATCGCGCACCAGGCACGTTCTTGTGCTTTTATATCTTGTTTTGCTGTTTGGGAGGGTACCTTTTTCTGCGCACCAGGCACGTGCTTGTACCTTTTTCTGTTGTTTTTGATTGGGATTGCGGGCGGGGTGGGGGCGGGATGGGCGGGCTCATCGCGCACCAGGCACTCGCTTGCATTTTTCTTTTCCTTTTTGTGGGGGTGGGGTGGTTCCCACGCCTCGTTCGGGGTTGAATGGGTGCTGCGGCTCATCGGGCGCACTAGTCACGTGCTTGCGCTGCTTCTTTTGTTTTGTGTGCGTGGGTTTAGGGTTCCAGAAACGCAAATCCGGGTCATATGTTTGTCTGGGCCTTATGCACGCCTTGTGCCCCACACAGGAGCTGGTGGCCGACCCGGGGGTGCGGCTGGCGGCGCGCCAAATCCCAAACCCTGAACCCTAAGACCCTAAACCCTATTGTTGCACGCTGAACCCAAATCTTTTTCCACACCTCGTGCCCCTAAACCCTGAACCCTAAGACCCTAAACCCTAAACCCTATTGTTGCACGCTGCCCCCCCCACAGGAGCTGGTGGCCGACCCGGGCGTGCGGCAGGCGGTGCGCGCGCGCTACTTTGAGGCGGCCAAGCTGTCCACCCGGCCCACGCTGGCGGGGCGCGACCACCCGCTGCTGGAGCCGTACGCAAAGTGGGTGCTTGTGGTGCTGGCATTGACGTAATGCGCACTTGTTCAGGGTCGAGGGTTCAAGGTTTAAGGTTAGGCTTTCGGGCATGTCTGGGATTAGGTCTCTGGTCGCTATACCCCAAACATCACCACCACCATTTTCAACTCAACCTTAAACCTTAAACCCTACACCCCAAGTCACCACCGCCATCAACCCTAAACCCTAAACCCTAAACCCTCCTTCCTGAACCCTAAAGTCTCAACCCTGACCCCCTGTCCGCAGGTACGGCTGTGTGCGGCGGCTGCGCAGCAAGCCCCTAACAGCATTCCATGGGGACGAGTTCCTGAGGGTGCAGCAGGTGGGTGGTTGGGCGGTTGGGCTGTTTGGTGGTTGCTCAGTTCGGCGGCTGGGTGGCTGTGCGGTCGGGCAGTCGGGTGGTCGGGCGCTTGCGCGGTTGGGTGGTTGTGGTGCAGCAGGTGGGTGCTGATGTGTGCGTCAGGGCCGTGAGCCACATGACACCATAAACCCCGCTAAACCCCAGGTTTGAGGATTTAGGGTTGCAAAGGGTTCAGGGTTGGGCCTCTGCTGCATCACATGGTGTGCTGCGCCACGTGCTGTACCGCTTTGTACTGCCACCACGTGCTGCACCGCTTTGTACTGTGACCATGTGCGGTTCCACTTTGTACCGCGACCACCTGCTGTTTCACTGTGCACCGCGATCGTGTGCTGTACTGCTTTTGACTGTACTGCCCCCGCACCGTCCTATGACCATGTACTGTACCGCTTTTGACTGTACTGCCCCTGTACCGCTTTTGACTGTACCGCCTTTGACTGTACCGCAGGCGGTGCGTGAGAAGTTGATCGAGGTCACGTTTGAGCTCCCCGACCGCAAGAACCTGCTCAAGGCCTTTGCCGAGCTGTACTCCAACGGTGCGTGGCCCCTGAACCATTAACCTAAACCCTGAAGAACGGTGTGCAAACCCTGAACCCTGAAGCCCTTTGAATGCGTCGCATGCGCGTGTTGCGCTTGCGTTTGTTGGGTGTGGATCGTCGTGCGGGCGCTCGCGTGTGCAGTTTAGGGTTTAGGGTTGGGTTTAGTGTTCGAGATTGGGATTAGGGTCCAGTCCGTGTGCACGTACGCTGCTCAGGGTTGCTCGGCGGGTGTTTGTGATGGTTTTCCCCAGTCGAGCGCGTGTCAGCTTGCTCATGTGTTTCCGACGGCGTACGTGTAGTTTCTTGTAGTGATTTTTGCAACGCGCCGATGCCCCCACCATGTGTTTGTCGTCCCAACCTGCAGTCGACCGCGCGCGTGTGGCTGTGGCAGAACTACGCAGTGCGCTAATGCCCCGGTTGTTTGTTTATCATTTAAAACAATAATTTGTTTATTATTTGAACCCCGCAGTCGACCGTGCGCGTGTGGCTGTGGCGTGGAACAGTGTTCGCCGCGAGCTAGTGACCAACGCGCTGGAGACGGTGCTGCTGCCACAGGTGTGCGGTGGGGCTTAGGGTTTAGGATTTTTCAGGGATTAGGGTTGTAGGGTTCAAGGCTGTAGGGGTTATGGGTTAGGGTTGTGAGGGTTCATGGTTGAGGGTTTAGGGGCTTAGGGTTTAGGGTTGGGGTGTGCCACAGGTGTGCGCGTGTGGGTGGTGGTGGGGGGTGCACGCATGTGAATTGGGGGCTTAGGGTTTAAGGTTGTAGGGTTTAGGGGTTCAGGGTTGAGGGTTGTGGGGCTTAGGATTTAGGGTTCAGGAATTAGGGACTTTAGGTTTACGGTTTATGGTTAGGGCGTGCCACAGGTGTGTGGTGGGGCTGGGCGTGGGCGAGTTACTGCATGGCTGACTGCATGACTGACCGACTGCATGTCTGACTGACTGACCCAGGCTGAGGCGGACGCGCGCACCGCCCTGCTGGTGGATGCCAAGGAGGCGGCCCTGGACGCGTGAGTGTGTGTGACCTCACATGTCTGACCGGGGGGGGTGTTTGACCGCCATGTTTGACCGGGAGATGTTTGACCCGGGTGTGGTTGATGATCGGTGGTTGGTTGACCACAATATTTGACTGGGAAATGTAACTTGTTGACGGCAATGTAGGACGGGGGCGGTTGACCAGGTTGTGTTTGACGGCGCAGAACGCACGTGTATTGTTTGTTCAGCCACCCTCCTGTTGCTTAACCCTGAATGCTGCGGCTTGAAACCCTGCTGCATTTGCCGCTGGGAGTCCTGAAACCTGCTGCCGCTGCTGCTGCTGCTGCTGTCACTGCTGGCCCTAGACCCTCAACCCTGCTGCCGCCACTGCTGCCGCTTCTCTGAACCCTGAACCCTTTGAACCCTAAACCCTCTGAACTCTGAACCCTGCTGCTCCTGCTGCTGCTGCAGGTACGCGAGTGCGTTCTGGAAGCTTGCGCGTGCTGCACCCTCACGCATCCTGCTGCCAGAGGATGAGCAGGTGTGGCGTGTTGTTCAGGGTTTAAGCTTCAAAGGTTAGGGTTTGAAGTGTCATGGGTTGGGGTTAAAGGCTTAGGTGTGTTGTCAGCAGGTTTGTTGTGTTCAAAAGCGTTTGGAACTGTTGTCGTGTCTCTTTCAAGCCATTCGCCGTTTCCAAGCTGGCGGCCTGGTGTGTGCGCCTGTTGCGTGTGCCAGGCCCTAAACCCCAAGCCATGACAACCCTCGTTGCGTGTGTCACGGCTAAACCCTAAACCCTAAGCTATGCCACCCCAAGCCCTGAACCCCAACCCTTGACCCCTGACGCCCTAAACCCTAAGCCCTAAACCATACGCCCTGACACCCTAAGCCCGAAGCCCTAAACCCTAAACCCTTGTTGCGTGTGGTGCAGGGCATCGACTACGTGCAGAACCCGCGCATCATGGCCATGACCTGGGGCCCTGGTGGCTCACAACCCACGGTGCGTTTAGGGTTTGGGGTTTTAGTGTTTAGTGCTTCAGGGTTTATGGTTCAGGGTTTAGGGTTTAGGGCGGTGTTCGGCCCTGGCCTGTGCTGGCTGATTGCGGGGCTGGTTTTGGCAAGGGCTGGCTTTTGCAAGGGGTGGCCTTTGGCAGGGCTGGTGTTTGCAAGGGCTGGCTTTTTGCAGGGGTGGCTTTTGTAAAGGTGTAAGGCCCTAAACCCCAAACTGAGCTGATATGCTGCCGGCTGTGCTGCTGTGCTGCTGGATGTGCTGATGTATTGCTGTGCTGCTGGCTGTGCCTCTTTCTGCTGCAGGTGGTGGTGGCCCTAACCCCTAAATAATCAACTGAACTGTGCTTCTTTGGGCTGTGCTGCTGTGCTGCCGGCTATGATGCTGGCTGTGCAGGGCTGGCTTTTACAGGTCTGCCTGAAATGAACTGTGCCTCTTTGTGCTGTGCTGCAGGTGGTGGTGGCCCTGGACGAGCGTGGCAACCTGGTGGACCTGCTGCCTCTGGGCCAGCTGTCAGGGCCCGTGCCACGGTGCGCGCGCCCTGAGAAACCCTAAGGGTCTAAACTAGGGTCGAGGAAACTAGGATCTAAAACGCCCTCAGGGTCTAGGGACAAGGGTTCAAAACCCCCACAGGGTTTAGGGACTACAGTCTAAAACCCTCTACACTCGACACAGTCAGGGTTTGGGGTAATCATGAAACCCTTAGCCCTTACGAACGCAGGGGTTCTTGCCACTCTGTGGCAGTATAACTCCGGTTCTGTGCACTGGCAGCGGCATGCACCACCCGTGTTTTGACTGTTGCGTGCACGCATGCTCATCACAGTGTAGTAGAACCAAAACTCTGGGAACAAGAGCCTTGACACAACAGCTGTAAAACAAAACCCTTGCACTTCCAACCTTCGAGAAAACCCGACACCCTGAACACCTAGCACCCAGCTCCCCCTCCCTAGGCCTCCCCCACCTCTCACACCATGCACACTCCATGTGCACACACCACATACGTGCGCACCCCACGCAACCCGAACCCTAAAACCCCAAACCCTGCAAAATCTGAACCCTAGACCCCAAACCCTGCATTATGACCCTAAACCCTAAACCCCCCCTGCCCGCGCAGCTCCGGCAAGTCCACGAGTGACGTGATGAGTGACGGGCGGAAGAAGCGTGACCTGGAGCGGCTGAGGGAGAAGATCATGGAACGCGCGCCGCACGCGCTCGTGGTGCGGTTTCTGTGCCTGTCTGACCGTCTGTCTGACCGTCTGTCTGACCGTCTGTTTGCATGTCTGCGTGTCTGACCGTCTGTCTGCATGTCTGACCGTCTGACCGTCTGTCTGCCTCGCGGTCTGCATGTGTGTCTATCCACATGTCTGGCTTTCTGTCTGCGTGCCTGTCTGCGTGTCTGACCGTCTGTCTTGCATATCTGCATGCCTGTTTGCATGTGTCAATGCGCGCTGCTGCATGCCCTGCATGCATGTGCTTGCATGTACGCATGCGCGGGCTGATGTACACGTGTGCTTGCATGTGCATGCTCAGATGTGCATACTTGTGTGCTTGCGTGTGCGGTGTGTGCTCTTGCATGGATATGCTGATGTCTGATGTGTGCGCGTCTTGGTGAGCTTGCATGTGCATACGTGCATGCTTGCATGTACTTGCGCATGTCTGATGTGTGCACGTCTTGGTGTGCTTGTATGTGCATGCGCATGCTGATATGTGCTTGCATGTGCATGCGCATGTCGATTTCGCAGGTGGGGTGTGGGGACCCGAGCTGTGAGGTACTGCTGCGTGATGTGACGGCACTACGCGACCATCTGCTGGACGCACACGTGCAGTGAGTGGTTTAGGGTTTTTAGGGTTTAGGTTTAGGGTTTAGGGTTTACGGCGCCAAGTATAGGGCTGAAGGGTTTACGGGTTGAGGGGTGAGGGTCGAGGGTTTAATGCTTCAGGGATGGGTGGTGGTGGTAGTGATGGGGATGTGGTAGGTGGTCGTACACGTGCAGTAAGTGGTGTAAGGCTTGAGGGTTTGGGGCTTTAGGGGTGGGTGGGGTGAGGGTGTAGGGTTTAGGGCTTGAGGGGTGAGTGTGGTGGGGATATGGACTGGAATGTGACTGTGCGTGGATGGATGGGATGAATGGGACTATGTGTGTACGAGGGGACTGTGTGTATAGGTGGCAGGGTTGAGGGTTTCAGGTGCAGGGTGAACGGTTGCTGGGCGCGCACATACAGTAAGCGGTGGTAGTCAAAATGTGTGTTTGTCTATGGCAGGGTTCAGGGCTGTGATTGGGTTGAAGGGTCGGGTGGGTCACGAGCGGCCACCTGCTGGATGCCCCCAACCACCGCCAAGCGCATCTCCAACTAACCAACTCACCCAACTACCCCAACCAACTACCCACCAATCCCAACTGACTAAATAACCAACTAACCCAATCAACTACCTCATCAACTGCTTCTACAACCCACTAACCGACTGCTCAACCGCCAATAATCAACCCCAGGTTCCTGAAGGAGCTGGAGACCCAGAACGTGGAGGTGCGGGCGGCAGATGAACGGCTCGCGGCGCTGTGGGAGCGGTGCAAGGCGGCGCAGGTGGGTGGGGCACACAAAACCCTAAGCGCTATACCCTAAACCCTAACCCCTTAGGCGCGGCTGTGGTTCACTCCCACATTCCACCTGCACGCTGTCATGAAAGCACGCTGGGTCGATGCTCCTCCTGTGGATCACGTCATTGACACGAAGAGCATCGTCCCAGCGTCATTGACACGAAGAGCACCAACGCACCAGCACGCGTATTTTCCAGACGGGTTCCCAAGGTTTTCCCAAGGCATTTTCGACCGCATTTGACCAAGTTTGACCGCGCCCGACCGCATTTGACCATGACCAGCGTCTGACCATGTTTGACCGCGCCCGACCCCGTTTGACCGCGCCTGACCTGGGCCTGGCCTGCACCTGATCATGTTTGACCGCATTTGACCGCGCCTGGCTGCGTTTGACCGCGTCTGACCGGCCGCAGGACGAGTTCCCGGAGCAGCCGCCTCACGTGCGCCGCGCCATCGCCCTGGGCCGCCTGCAGATCGACCCCCTGCCCGTGCTCGCGCAGCTTTGCGGCCATCGGCGGGAGGTGAGGGGCGCTGAATGGGATCTTGGGCTTTGGTTTTGTGCTTGGTGTTGGTGGCCACAGGCGGGAGGTGAGGGGTGCATGGGATTTGGTGTGTTGGTGTTGGTGCTGCGCTTGGGTGGTGGCGTTGGTTTGTTTGTGACGTGCTCGCGCAGCTGTGCGGCCACAGGCGAGAGGTGAGGGGTGGCGAATGGGATCTTGGGCTGTGGTGTTGTGCTTGGTGTTGACCTGCAGGACGCGCCATAAACCCTAAACCCTGCATGCGTCCTAAACCCTGCACGCGCCCTAAGCCCTAAACCCTATGTGCGCCCTGAACCCTGAACCCTACATTCAGCCTAAACCCTAAACCCTCAGCCCTAAACCCTATACACATCCTACACCCCGAACGCTGCTTGAGCCCTAGACCCTAAACCCTACATGCGGCCTAAGTCCGCAGCCCCGCACGCGTCCTAAACCCTGTGAGTGCTCCCTTTCTCGCAGGTGCTGTCCCTGGCGCTGAGTGATCTACAGGACGCACTACAACCTGACGAGCGGATGAGGGTCGTGGAGGAGCTGATGACGACTGCGGTGGCGCAGGTGGGGACTGTCGGGGTCTAGGGTTTAGGGGCTGTGTAGGGTTTAGGTTTAGGGGCTGTGTAGAGTGAGAGTGGTGGAGGAGCTGATGACGACTGCGGTGGCGCAGGTGGGGCCTGTTAGTGTGTGGGGTTTGGGGGCTGTGTAGGGTTGAGGGTTTAGGGGCTGTGTAGACTGAGAGTGGTGGAAGAGCTGATGATGACAGCAGTTGCGCAGGTGGGGCCTGTTAGGGTGTGGGGTTTGGGGGCTGTGTAGGGTTGAGGGTTTAGGGGAGGTGTAGGGTGTAGGGTTTGTGGGCTGTGTAGGGTTTAGGGGCTGTGTAGGGTTCAGGGTTTGCAGTGAAGGGTATAGCGTTGAGGGCTCAGGGCCACCACCCAACTATCCAATCTGATATCTGAACCATGCTCTCAACCACCACCAACCATGATCCACACCAATCTTAACCACATTCATTACATGGCTTTAACCGCGCAAAGCCATGCAATGAAAATGACGATTAACCACACTCTTTCACATTCTTCCAGGTGGGTGTGGACGTGAACCTGGCGGCCAACGTGGCGTGGCGCCGTGACGTGCTCCAGTTCGTGCCGGGGCTGGGGCCGCGCAAGGCGCAGGCGCTGCTGCAGGTGCGCTGCTCAGGGTTTAGGGTGTTAGGTTTTAGGGCTTGGGGGTGTTTTTCTTAGGGTTTTAGGAGTTCTACGGAGCTCATGGCAGCGGCGTCCAAGGGCCTGCAGGTCTTTGGTTCGGTAGGTCAGTACGTTGGTCGGGTGGTCGATCAGCTGGTTGACGGGCTCAGAGGCTTGGGTTGCTTGCGGTCCTGCACGCGCGCTGCGTTGTACTGTGTTGCACCATGCTGTACCGCATCATACCGCTCTGTACCATGTTGTACCGCATTGTACAGCGCTGTACCCCATCGTACCGCACTGTACCACTATTCTGTACCGCTCTGTACCACTATTTTGTACCACGCTGTCCCGCTGCAGGCTGTCGCGCGCAACGGCTCCAAGGTGGAGTCGCGCAACTTCATGTACAAGGACATGGGGGATGTGCTGGGGCGCTGCGTGTTCAGGTGGGCGTTTACGTTTAGGGTTCATGGTTTAGGGTTTAGTCACACATTCATCATACGTGGAGATAACACATGGAGATCATGGACGCATCACGCATGGAGATCACTGACACATCACACGTGGAGATCACACATGGAGATCACACATGGAGACCATTGACACATCACACATGGAGATTACTGATCACATGTGAAGGTCACACATGGAGATTATGGACACGTCACACACAGAGATATTGACACATCGCCCAAAAACACCGTGGCGACCGCTCCCCACATGCGCGAACCCTGAACGCTAAACCCTGAACCCTGATCCCTAAACCCTGCACAACCACAGGAACTGTGGGGGCTGCCTGCGCGTGACCTCTGCCGGCCTGCCCCACCTCGCCAACATGGAGCTGCGGCAGTTGGACGACACGCGCGTGCACCCTGAGTCGTACCGCCTCGCGGTGGGTCACGGGGGGCAGTACAGTGTTAAAAAGGGTTGGTCACGGGGGGCAGTACAGTGTGACATGGGGTGGCAAAGCAGTACGAGTTGTACTGCCTGTAGGTGGGTCACGGGGGGGCAGTGCAGGGTGGAACAGGGTGGCACAGTGGTATGGGGCCGTACAACAGTGTGGGACGGGGTACTTGTCGCAGTACGCGGCCCAGCTTGCGCGTGCCCGTGCAGATGTATACTTCAATACGGTACGTCGCGCCTAAACCCTGAGCCCGAAACCCTGAACCCTAACCAACCCCCAGATAGCGCTGTGTGTGGCTATTACCCTCAACCCTCACCACCCCAGATTGCGCCTAAACCCTTAATCCTGAACCCTAAACCATAAATCTTGAACCCTCACCACCCCCCCAGATCGCGCTGTGTGTGGCGGCCATCGGTGAGGATGATGTGGAGGGGGCCATGGAGGAGAGGAGGGACGCAATTGAGACGGTCAACCTGGTGGCGCTGGCTGCGGAAAAGGTGGGGAGGGGGAGAGATTATGGTGGCTCCTTGGTGGCACTGGTGGCGGAAAAGGTGGGGAGTGAGAGGTGTTTTGGGGATGTTTCATGGGTTTGAGGGGGTTTCCAGGGGTGGTGAAGGGGGTTTTCCAAGTACAGGAGGGCTAATTGAGACGGTCAACTTGGTGGCCCTGGTGGTGGAAAAGGTGGGGGGGGGAGATCCTGGCTGTTCCTTGGTTGCACTGGCGGTGGAAAAGGTGGGGATGAGAGGTTCTGGCTGTTTTGGGGATTTTTCATGGGTTTGAGGGGGTTTTCCACGGGTGGTGAGGGGGGTTTTCCAAGTACAGGAGGGGGGTTTTGAGGCGGTCAACCTGGTGGCGCTGGCTGCGGAAAAGGTGGGGACTGAGAGATCCTGGCTGTTCCTTGGTGGCCGTGGCGGCAGAAAAGGTGGGGAGTGAGAGGTGTTTGGGGGATTTTTCATGGGTTCAAGGGGGGTTTCCAGGGGTGGTGAAGGGGGTTTTCCAAGTACAGGAGGGGTAATTGAGACGGTCCATCTCGTTGCGCTGGCTGCGGAAAAGGTGGGGAGTGACGGATCCTGGCTGTTTTGGGGATGTTTCATGGGTTTGAGGGGGGTTGGCGCTGTGTGCGTCAGGGCTCAGGACATTTGGTTTTTTCCCCAGGGTCAGGGGGTGACTTTTCCCCAGGGGTTGGGGGGTGGTGCTGGGAATGGATAGGGCGGAGGGTCAGGGCTTGGGTCATGCAACCTCCATGCGTGCAGCTGGGGCGTAGTTTTGGAAAACTGTGATGGGCAGGGGGTTGAAGATTAGGAACAACGTTAAGGAAGCGGGAGATGTGGAGGCTTGCGATCCTGGGGCTAGAGGCCTTTTGGGGCTTGTGGTCTCCTCAACACCACTTATCTTTCTTCTACACCCTAACCCCTGAACTCCCTAGAAATCAAAACCCTAAACCCTAAACCTTGAATCCTGAACCCTAAACCCCCATCTCTCCTAAACCGTAAACCCTAAAACCCCGCCCCCACATACAACACGTACAGGAGGTGCCCCACAAGCTGCCCACCCTGCTGGACATCCATGCAGAGCTGCTGGCACCCTATGGGGAGGTGGGTGCACGCGCACCCATGCTTGCTGCCATGCACCCATGCGTGTATGTTGTCTGGTTGGGCCTGGTCTGATCTGATCCAATCGGAACTGATCTGGTCTGATCAGGACTGATCTGATCTGGTCTGGTGCATCATCATGGAACCCGTGGCCTGCCGCTTGGATCTGGTCTAG
Organism: Haematococcus sp. NG2; assembly: GCA_004335575.1. Taxonomy (NCBI): domain Eukaryota; kingdom Viridiplantae; phylum Chlorophyta; class Chlorophyceae; order Chlamydomonadales; family Haematococcaceae; genus Haematococcus; species Haematococcus sp. NG2. Next base: position 204,579 of record QAXD01000163.1, on the reverse strand, counting down.
TCTAACCTGGTCTCATCGCGTTTGGTATTGCATCGTTCAGCCCAGTGCTCGTCCAACCCGATCTAGCTATTCTCTGATCCGAACCCAATCTCACACATTCCCAGGTGCGGCACCCCGAGGAGGTGGACGAGCGTGCGGTGTGGTTCCTGCAGCACGGCGAGACGAAAGAGTCGCTGTGCCCCGGGCGCCTGCTGGAGGCGCGCGTGGTGTACGTGGGGCGGGAGGAGGTCAAGGTGGGTGTAGGGTTTAGGGTTTGGGGTCACCTTGCTTAGGGTTGAGGGGTTGGGGGTCGGGCGCGCGTGGTGTACGTGGGGCGGGAGGAGGTCAAGGTGGGTGTAGGGTTTAGGGTCACTTTGTTTAGGGTTCAGTATCAAGGTGGATTAAAGGTTTGGGGTCACCTTGTTTAGGGGTTAGCTTTTGGGGTCAAGGTGGTCAAGGTGGGTTAAGGGTTTAGGGTTTAGGGACAAGGAGGTCAAGGTTGTGGCGCTGGTTTGTGCTTCGCGCGTCGTTTGTACCGCCTTGCTTGTGCACCGCTCATTTATGCTGACGCAACGTTTGTGCTGCCTTGTTTGTACTGCGCGCATTGGTTGTGCTGCCTTGTTTGTACTGCGCGCATCGTTTGCACCGTCTTGTTTGTACTGCGCGCACAGTTGTACTGCCTTGTCGGTTTGTACCGCGGGCATCGTTTGTACCGCCTTTTTTGTACCGCGCGCATCGTTTGTACCGCCTTTTTTGTACCGCGCGCACAGTTGTACCGCCTTGTCAGTTTGTACTGCGCGCACAGTTGTACTGCCCTGTCGGTTTGTACTGCAGGTGCGCGTGGCCCACGCGGGGGGGGCGTCCCTGGAGGGGGTCATCTCGCGCCACAACGTCTCCTCCAAGCAGCACGTCGTGAATGACATCCGCGCGCACATCACGCGCGACATGGTGCGCTCCTAAACCCTAAACTCTGAACCCTAGAACCCTCGCCTAAACCCTAAACTCTGAACCCTGACGCCTAAACCCTGAACCCGATCTCACATCATCCGATCTCACGCGCGCGCGTGGGGCGTGCGTGGCTCTTGTCGGTTTTCGCGTACCTGCAATGCGGGGCAGAACTGAGTGCATGGTGTAACCCACGTACCTGCAATGCGGGGCAGAACTGAGTGCATGGTTCAATCCATGCACCTGCAGTTTGGGGCAGCACTGCGTGCACTGTTTCATCCATGCACCTGCTGTTTGGGGCAGCACTGTGTGCACTGTTTGACTCACGTACCTGCAGCTGAACCTTCCAAACCGTAAACCCTAACTTAAACCCTGAACCCAACGTCCAAACCCTAAACCTGTGCCACGCCCAGGTGCTGCCATGCCGGCTGTTGGACGTGCGGGAGACGATCGGGCCAGACAACCAGAAGATGTTTGTGCTGGAGCTGGCCTCCTCGGGGGAGCAGCTGGAGATTGAGAAGTGGGAGCGGCGGTGAGTGGGGTAGCAGCTCAGCGCAGTAAACCCTAGACCATAGTTTCTAAACCCTAATCCCTGAAACCTTAACAGAGCAGCGGGAGCCACTGTGAGTGGTGCAGCAGCCATGTTGTACTGCTGCCCTGCTGTACCGCCTTGATGTTGCATCGCCACGATGTTGTACCGCCATGATGCTATATCCATGACACTGTTGTACCGCCACATTGTTCCATCGTCACGCCGTTTTGTACCGCCACGCGCTGTTGTATCATATTACTTTTGTACCGCCGCGCCGTTGTGCCGCTGCATGATTGTACCGCCGCCCCCGTTATACCGCACGCGCTGCAGGTACATCAAGGACCGGTACTACAAGTACAGCACGCAGGAGGTGGTTCAGGAGGAGCACCGGCAGCAGACAGGGGCCAAGGACCCTGCAGCTGAGGGTGCGTTTTTGTTAGGGTTTCGGGTGTGTGCTAGGGTTGAGGGTGAGTGTTAGGGTTCAGGCAGCAGACAGGGGCCAAGGACCCTGCAGCTGAGGGTGCGTTCCTTTTTATATATAAAGCCTGAACCATAAAAACTCTTAACCCTAAACCATAAACCATAGCACGCACCCTAAGCTCTAATACAACGGTTATGTGGGTTTCAGGGTTGAGGGTGTGCGTTAGGGGTTAGGGTGTGCGTTAGGGTTGAGGGTTTGTGTCAGGGTTGAGGGCGTGTGCTAGGGTTGAGGGTGTGTGTTAGGGTTGAGGGTGTAGGGTGCGTGTCAGGGTGTAGGGAGTGTACTAGGGTTAAGGTTAAGGGTTTGAACCCTCAGAGCTTGCTTCTTTGGGGGTTATGTGTGTTTCGACCCTAGGAGCTTCAAACCACGCACGCAGGCGCCCTAAACCTAAACCCTAAACCCTTAATCCTGACCCGCATGCACACACGCGCGCGTACACAGGTGCAGAGGGCGTGGCGGCTGAACGGCCCAGCACCCCAGGACGCAGCCCATCACGCACTACCCCCTCACGCACCACTCCCTCACGCACCACTCCCAGCCGCAAGACGCCCACACGCGACCCGGTGCGGGGCTTGGGGTGGTGTTAAGGTTTGGGGTTTCAGGGTCTAGGGTTCCGGGTTTGCGGTTGAGGGTTTGGTAGTGGTTGTTTTTTGGTGAGGTCGTTTGCGGTCAAGGATTTGCTTGTGGTTCAGGGATTGTTTTGGTGGAGGGGATTGGGGTCGAGCGTTTGGTTTTGGTTCACCCCACACGACTTCACACCTCCGTCCCTCTTCTAGGGGTTCCTGATCCTTCCACAACCCTGAACCCTAAACCCTAAACCCTACGCCCTAAACCTCCTAAAAACGTAAAACTTCTAAACCCTAAACGCTTAACCATAAACCCTAAAACCACCCCGCAGGAGAAGGACACGGAGCGCATCGTGGCGCGCCCCATCGTGCACCCCCTCTTCCACAACATCACCACGCGCGACGCCACCTCACGCCTCACGGAGGCCTCACAGCCTGTGGGCGCGTGCATCATCCGGCCCGGCAAGACGGTGCGGGCCCAGGGTTTAGGGTTTAGGGCATTCGGGCTGATGGTTTAGGGCTTGGGCGGGTAGGGTTTAGGGTTTGGGTGGCTAGGGTTTAGGGCTTTGACGGTGAGAGGCTTAAGCTGATAGCGTTTAGGGGTTGTGGCTAGGGCCGTCAATTGCATTGCTTCGCTGGGCGGAGGTCAGACATTGATGCATTATGAATCCAATGTACAATGCACAAACCTCGACTGACCCTGCCCGTCCATGTGCCTCCGTCCCAAACTCCCCCAACCCGTAACCTGACCCTGAACCCTAACCCTAAACCCTAACTTAACGTTGAACCCTGAACCCTAACTGCAGGCGTCGGGACTCATGCTGAGCATCAAGGTGTTTGCCTCCCCTTCTGGGGCGGCTCATGTCATGCACCAAGAGGTGAGTGGCTCTGGGTTTAGGATTTCATGGTATGAACCCTAACCCGTGCCCGGCAGCTGGGTGTGGTGTGTAGGGTTTGGGTTGAGTGTTTAGGGTTTGGGTTGAGTGTTTAGGGTTTGGGTTGAGTGTTCAGGGCATGCGTTGAGTGTTTAGGGTTCAGGGTTTAGGGCTGACTGTTATCATGTTAACGAACGTTCAGAGTGTGCTGATGAGTTTGCGTTGCATGGCATCCTGCGCTTGCTTTGAGCTCAGCTTGCACCGCTGCTTGAACCCTGATCCGCTTAACCCTCAGCCCCTCAACCCTAAACCCTACCAAGATGCTCCTAAGACCCTCCGTCACCTCCTGTGCCACACGCAGGTGGTGGAGGCTGAGAGACCAGGGGCTGGCACACGGCTCGCCCTCTCCACCCCCCTGACCATCACCCTAGGTGGCCGTAGCGCTGCTGCTGAGGACCCCGGGGTCAAGCCACTGACCATGGAGTTTGAGGTGGGAGGTTTATTAGGGGTGGTTGGGTTGAGGTTGGATGGGTTGGGTGGGTTGAGGGTCCAGGGTTGGGTGGGTTGAGGCTTCAGTGTTGAGGCTTCAGGGTTTGGTGGCCGGAGGTTTCAGATGTGGGTGGGTTGGGTTTTTAGGGGTTGGTGGGGTTGATTGGGTGCTGGTTGCTGATTGCTCTAATTCACAAACATCTCACACTGTCACACCCCAGGACATGGATGAGGTGCACACAAACCCTACAATCTGAACCATAACCCCTGAACCCCAAACCCTAAACGCTAAACCTAATCCACAAAACCTCACTCTCCAATCCACCATCACACTCCCACACCCCAGGACCTGGATGAGGTGCACACAAACCCTTCACCCTACACCCTAAACCCTACACCCTAAGCCCTTACCGCTGATCCCCGAACCCCAAACCCTAAACCCTAAGCCCCCAACCCTCACACCATCACACCCCAGGACCTGGATGAGGTGCACACAAAGTCACAAACCCTTCACCCTACACCCTAAGCCCTTAATGCTAATCCACACACCTCACAACCTGCACCCTTAACCCTAATCCCCGAACCACAAACCCTAAGCCCCCAACCCTCACACTCCCACACCCCAGGACCTGGATGAGGTGCACGCGGCATACGTGGAGCCGGTGGTGGCGCGGGTGGCAGAGCTGGCAGGGCACAGGAAGTTCATGGACGCGCCGCGCGAGGCGGTGGGTGGCTTTTACTCAGGGTTTAGGGTGGTTTTCTCAGGTTTAGGGTGGTTTTCTCAGGGTTTAGGGTTTGGGGTTTGGCGAATGAGGGCTGAGGGTTTAGGCGGGGGTTCAGGGCTTAGGCGGGGCGGGGCGGGGGGTGCCTCTCAGGGTTGAAGTTTTACGCGGGTGCTGCCGTTCAGGGTTGGCATGGTTGTCTTGACCCCTGAACCTGCATCCTAAACCCTAAACCCCACCATGACCAAACCACCAAACCCTGGACCCTGGACCCTGAACCCTAAACCCCACCCCCCAGGTGGACAAGCGTGTGGACGCTGAGTTTGAGGCGGGGGGCGGCAAGACCGCGCCCTATTATCTGGGCATGGGCAACGATCTGGGGCCCGCACAGCGCAGCAAGCACCTGCAGGTGTGTGTGGAAAGGGGCAGGGGGCGGGTATTGCAGGGTTTAGAAATATCTATACATTGTGAACTTGGGATGCTTGGTTTGTGTGATGGGCTGGTGTGTATGTCGGTGGGGAGGTACCCCAAAGGTCTGAAAGGTGTCATCCAACAATCCTAAACCCTCAACCATGAAACCATAAACCCTAAACCCTGAAACCCTTAACCCTAAAACCCTAAACCCTCATCTCACCCCCACGCACATGCGCAGTTCTTCCTGTCCTTCCGCCTCCCCTCACGTGGCGGCTCCACCTCTACAAAGGTGCACCACGAGTACTTCCAGCCCACGCCCAACGGCTGGTACTTCAGGCGGCAGGAGGTCTCCAGGTTTGTCAGGGGTTTAGGTGTGCCCGGGATTTGCTTGCTGGGTCAGGGTTTGGGTTTAGGGTACTTCAGGCGCAGGAGGTCTCCAGGTGCACGCTGAGCTGGCACGGTCTTAGGGTTTAGGACCGGGTCTTACTGGGCTGGGGCTGGGGCACCGCACTGCGCGCTGTGGCAGGGTTTTAGTTTGCCTGGTTTGGGATTTAGCGGAGGGTACCATGATGCTACACAACATTTACACAGCATGTAAGTATTGGTTATATGCACCACATGTGCACCACCCGCACACCCGTACATGCACCATACCCCATATACACCGCATACACAATTGCACGCCCATGCACACCACATACACGATTACACCCCCAGACCCCCACACCCCCACATATACACAATTATTACACCGTGAACGTACACAGCATCAACACAGTGTCTAAAACATACACCAATGCACCACCCACCTCCACACCCCCCCTGCAGCCTGGAGAAGATGATCGCCATCTTCAAGCGGGAGCCCATTGCTGCATCACGGCGCAAGGCGGCCGAGGAGCAGGGCTACACGGTACCCAGTGAGTGGCCCTTCCAACAATAGTTTTTAATGGTTATAAGATGTTTAAGGGTGGTTTGAAATGTTCATCAATCATCATCATCATCATCATCATCATCATCATCATCATTACATGGCTTTGCGCGGTTGGACGCCTTGTGTAGGGCGACGGTGCTGCCCACCACTGTTCTTTCCAAGTGTTCTGTGTTGGCTGCCTGTTACGTTGTGGTGTTTGTATGCTTAGAAAAACAGTACTTTTTCTGCGTCCATTGTCGCCTTAAACCTTACCCGCGCGTGCGTGTGCGTGCGCTTATGTGACTGCAGGTCAGGTGCCCCTGCAAATGATGGCGGGGCGCATGCCGGGGCAGATGGGCGGGCTGCAAGCACACGGGTATGGCGACCGACCCCCGGGGGCGGGGGGTTGGTCGCAGGGGCCCATGCCCATTGGCATGGTGGGTGGGGGTGTGGCGCGGCTGGAGGGGGGTCATGGGGTCATGGGCGGGGGG
>QAXD01000163.1:173924-190152 GCA_004335575.1 Haematococcus sp. NG2 | reverse complement strand
CCCGCCCCCCTCCCCTGCACCTCCCACGCCCCCGCCTGCACCACCCGTACCCCCATCTTTCCCAGGAGTCATCGCCCCACCTGTGAGTTGGTTTAGCTTTTTAGGGTGTAGGATAGGCTGAGGATAGGGTTTAGGATTCAGCTTTTTAGGATTCGTTGCGTGGGTTGGGTTATGAAGCCATGTGGGCGACACGAGCGGGTCATGCCATTTGAGGTTAGGAACTAGGGTTTTAGGGTTTGTTAGAGCAAGGTGTTATGGTTTGTAAACTTCTACTACCATGCATCACGCATGGCTTGTATTGGTGGGCGTCTGCGTGCACTGAGTTGTCTGCACTACTGCTGATGAATGTGTTGTTGTATATATGCATCTTCGTTTTCCCTCTCAACATTCCCTTCTCAACATTCCCTCTCAACATGTTGTATCAATGCACCGTGCCGTTGTTATGCCGGCACCTTTTCTTTGCCGCAGTCGCCGCCCTCCCCTCCTTCCCCACCCCCTCCCTCGCCACCACCTCCGACCCCAAGCTGGCTACTGGAAACTGTCTCATGCCTGAGGGCTGGATATCTGTTGGGCAGTGTGTGGGCAAGGAACGCGAGCGATGTCTGGATTACCTCATTGTCTGGTGCGTGCGTATATTCTAATAGTAGCGACATTTCCCTGTTGCAAGTGCTCCTTGCCTGACTCAGTGCACGCTCTATATATCTGGCTGGATAGGCGTATGTATGTGCTCATGACGCACACATGATTCAGATCAGCATTATTACATAACACCTACCGGCGTATCACAACTTTTCAGATGATTGTTGCAGCCTGACAGAGGCGTTAGAAACCAACTTTTATTATTGATTAATACACAACTGCTATCACAACTATCCGCTTTGAGAAGGCGGCAGACCAGAAACTCTGCAACAAAAATGAATATGAATGAAGCTAGATTCACCGTCACAAAGGTCACTTGGTCACGGTGATAGTGATGACGGGTGTTGATGATGGGGATGGGTTGGACAACTATTCAATGTAGGGATACGTAGATAGGTAGGGGCCCAGCAGCGCTGATGGCAAATAATCACTCTGTGTGAACTCTTTGTTGATGGCAAATAATCACTCACGCAGCGTTGATGGCGAATAATCACTCTGTGTGAACCTTCCTATATCGTATCTGTACGTGCACATGTGTGCATGCAGCTATGCGCCCGCAGCCAGCTTACAGTACAAATGATGGACACATGGATACATGGCCCTCAAAGAAGTTGCGTCTTCAGGCTGTGCACATACATCCACAGGGGGGCGGGGGGATGGGAAGTGCTTTCACTGCTACTTACTTACTGAGTCCATGTGTGCCGCGCTCATGCCGCTTGTTTCGTGCTGGCTTGCAGATGGTTTGTTGGCGCACTTTAATGGATCCTCCTGGAGCTGCGCAACAGTTGCTCCAGGCAATCCTTACACCGTCCGTGGCATCAACACAGCCGACCTGTGGGTGGGAGGTATTGCAGGGCTCATGAGGTACTCCTCAGACAATGGCGCCTCCTTCTCCACAGAACCGGTGCCGGTCTCAAGCAACATCTATGCCATTGAGGTGATGCCTGCCACACCTCAGCTCCTAGTGGCTGTGACTACGGAAGGTGAAGTTATTCAAAAGTCAGGGGTGAACGGCAGCTGGGTGGCCATGCCTACACCCACCGCCGTCGGAGGGTACCCAATATACGGTGTTGCTGGCACATCAGATACAAACTTTTTGGCTGTTGCAGGTGAGTGCAAACCCATAGCAATGCACCACTACAGTACATACACTACAACAGTACACACTGCTGCAGTACTGTACAGCCTGGTCCCATTATAGAATCGCCAAGTCTGCTGGTGCAGCATATGTACGTCACGGGGTTTATCTACACATCTGTGAGATGCTATGTATCAATATATGTTGCACCACTACTGATGCGATGCGATGCTATACTGTGCTGTGTTGCACTGCTTGCTCTGCTCTGCTATGCATGCTATCTACTTGCTTTGCTATGCTATGCTGTTGTGGGTATGTATGCCCGGCTATGCTGCACTGCTGTAGCCGGTGCAGGCTGCAATACATGGCCGTGTCCCAACAGCATGCAGCGGGGAGGCTAACACATGCATGCATGCATGCACCCACACAACAAGGCAATACCTCACCCAATCAACCAGCTGGATAGCACCTCACCCTATCAAACAGCTAGATAGCACCTACACAGCTAGTTAGTACCCCACCCACTCGCACGCTAGCTCGCACATCCTTCAAGTACCCTGCTGCCTGATGTGTGCGGGCAAGCAATTACAAATGTATGATAAGCGCCTGGTTGGAAAGGGACAACCGAAACACCTGTTGCACAGCCAACGGTCTCCTTCTACACCATTCCCATGCCCTTCCTTCGTGTTTCTCTTCTCTTTCATTCTCTTCTCCTGTATATATGTGCAGATAAAGGCGTCATCGTGAAGTGGAACGGCAGCGCATGGGTGCAGCAGGCTTCAGGCACGACGCGCAGACTGTTTGGCGTGTATGTTGCAGACGCCAGCAATGTGTGGGCTGTGGGAGGTGCGTGGATGCCTATCTGTTTAAAGTGCCTGTTTGTAGTAGCTACTGTTTGTAATCGTCATGTGCGTCACAGCTGCGGCGTGCAACTGCACCTGATGTTCCGATCCTAAGGTGCATGTACGATACTGTAGCCATATGCACGGCATGCATGAATCAGTGTCGTCCGCTCTCCATCCCTGGTTGACCGTTAGCTCATCAATGCTGTTCAGTGAAGAGTTGTGTTGTTACTTTTATTAATGCATGCGTGCTCAGCACTACTGACCTGCCGCACTTAACCTTAACCACCCAGCCTGCTGCCGCCTGTAGGTGCCATGCCTGAGGTGGCATGCCAGGATTGCATGGGACCCATACATGAATGTGCCGTGGTTGTTTCCATGTGCCTTGTATGTCATATGGCATATGTGCCCCGGGGACATATGTTCCATATGTATGTGCTGTGCATGCATTGCATGGTGCAGATCAAGGAACCATCCTGTACTCCTCCGATGGCGGTACCACCTGGGTTCCTCAGGCTAGTGGCACCACAGAGACCTTGTATGCGATTCACGGCCTGAATGTCACACACGTGTACGCGGTGGGCAGCAACAAAGGTGAGCTGCACTTGCCCTGCCTCATCAAACATGCAAGTGCCTGGCGATGCTTCATACATGTTTTTGGTGTGTTGTGTGCGTGTGTGTTTTTGTGTTCGTTGTGTGACCTCCGTCAGTTGCGTGTGTGCACCCGCCCATCCATCAGGCCTGGGCGCAGGTAGCTATCGAGGTAGCTACAGAGGTAGCTAGCTATTTGTATGTAGCTAGAGGTTCAGCCTTCTATATATATGTAAAGGTAGCTGCATAAGCTTATGAGATACTTGTACTGTAGAGGCTGGTCACTGTGCATGCATGCTGTGGTCACTGTGTCAGCTACACGCAAGCAAGGCCAGCTCCTCTTTTTATGTGGGCGTTGTCAAGCAAGCTGTAACACCGGCTCCCATCCTGGATGGGTGCTACATATACATGAAACTGTGAGGTCTTATGCGATCTCCCTTGCTATGTGATCCCGCCTCCTGCTGGCTGCATCCAGGCTCAACGCTGGCTTAGGTCCTATCCGGGCTACCGACTCTGTTCTAGGGCCCAAGGGCCACACAAGCCCCTAGCCACCCTAGCCTGCCCACACATGTTTCGGCTTTAGGGTTTAAGGTTTAATAGGGTTTGGGGATCAGCTAGGGATTGGGGCCTAGAACCCTCCCATGCACTAGAAGGTGGTCGGTAGATGCCCTGCTGGTTGACGACATCAATGGAACAATGGAATAATCCACACTGCCTGTGTGCGTGCATGCCTGGTCCCATACATGTATGGATGGGCTGTGAAGATCCCTTGCTCATAGGTGCCAGTCAAGCTGCCGTACGTGCTTCAAGCTGTTGAAAACGCTGCCAGCCCTATGGCACTGACAACAGCTAGCAGGCCTGTTCAGCACTACTGAGCACGCACCCTGCTGACACACACAACCGTCGCACGCACGCAGCAATTCTATTCTGGGATGGTACCTCCTGGACACCAGAAGCCGCGGACTATGCTATCCCTACCACCGACAGTTTTTTTGGAGTGCGTGTGGTTGGCACGCAAGCATATGCTGTCAGCTCGGAGGGCTACGTTGTGAAAAAGACGATCGATTTGATGCCGTAGAGGATCCAGCCAGCCGCAGGCACTTGCTCGCCGCAGGTCTTGCGGGTGTGCCATGTGTGGATGAGATAGCTGGGTGGCACGCAGAGCGCAGCAGTGGACGTCGGTGGCATCATTGATAAGTCACACGCACACTCACACCTTGATTGATGCGAGCTTTCGTTCCGTATGTGCACTCTGGATGTTTCCTCCACGCAATGGTGCGTGTGAACCCTTTTTGAAGTCACGCCAATTGATGAACCCTTTTATTCTGGAACAATAAATCTATGGGGCCAGCAGTAGTCTGCTTGAGTCAGCAGTAGTCTGTTCGAATAGGTGTGCAAGGGGATTTGCGGTATGTGCGTGTATGTCGTTGGTCCCAGCCACGCATATACAGCATGCAAGGGGGCGGTCTGCTGTGGCCCTCGTGCAAATCTCACCGGTTCAAGCAACAGGATGGGTCATTGATGCATCGCTCTATTACTCCTTCATTCCATTTACTGTCTTTTATATGCATGTATGCAACTCGTGCTTCTTGAAGAGGTTGTGGTTTGCTGTGCTTGCGCTTCGTGGTCATGTGCCTGAGCCCGCCCATGCACATCCTGCAACCTTGGATGGTTCAATGCTCTATCTGCTGCCTCAACAACAGCTAGCATGCAAGCAACATCCAACTCGCAACCAACTGCGGACACAGCAGTTGCCAATCACGGCAACCCCTGCCCAATCAAACAAGCACTACTTCAGATGCCCAGTTCCTGACAAAACAGGCCCAGCTCTCAGATCCCGCCCCCAGATCCCCCATCAAAAGTTGGACAGGCCCAGCTCTCATATCCCCCAGCAGATCCCCCACCAAAAGTGGACCAGCAGCTGCACTTGCAGCTCCACCTGTAGGCTGCGTCTGGGTCTTGGCCTGACGTGAAATCTCCACCGACACAGCTGCCCCGATCCATCTGCTCATCTCTGTTAGTGGGCGTACAGTAGCTTTGTTTGCTGGTTTGTTTGTTTGCTCCCCCATCTGCCCCCTTCGTTTTGCCCAGCTGCTCAACTGCCCAGCTGCCGCCATCTGCCACGCACGCGCACCGTGCTCTTGGTCAGCTGGATGTTAGTTTTTTTCGCCCTCATGGATGTTGATTGGCCCCCATGGATGTGGATTGGCCAGGCTATGAGCCGTAGAGTCCCAGATGTACCATGCAGCATGACAGGTCTCAAGACGATGATCGATCCTGCGTGCATCAATGTGGGCCCATGCAAGCCAGGTCCAACATGTGGGTATGCATGCTGCGCAGTTGGCTGCTGGATAGAACGCCATATATACACGAAAGCACAAGCAGTACTGCTAGTTGTGAACCTTAGAGCGAGGCAGAGTGGAGACGCAGAGATGTGTGCAACAGCGCATCTGTGCAACGCAGCCACGGCACAGTCAGCTGTGCGTGGATGGCAAAGAGCTACGCAGTGCTGCTTGCAAACCACCATGACCACTTGACCACACATATGTACACCTAACTTAAACAATAATGTGTACGATGCCCTAAGTGCTCCATGCACAGGCATTGATTGTGCTCAACTGCTGTGTGGCCCCACATATCACGCGCTGATCACACACTGCCAGCACAGGACATACACACATCCCATACTCACCACACTCCTGAACTCCTAATCACACACTGATGACACACTGGACAATCAGTGGACATTCACTGACCTCACACTGTTATCGCACTGGTCACACCCATCATTCATCACGCACCTGCTGCTCCTGCAAAAGTGTGACCAGGCCCAGGAACTGAGGCCGTGTGAGACGTACAGGTGCAAAGCCGGGGGGTGCGCCAGCAGTGGCAGAGGCCGGTGCTGCCTCTGGCGCGCGCGCAAGCAGTGGTGCCTTGATGCCCTCCCTGCCCACGGCAGTTGTGCACCGATCATAGCAGTTCACGTTGTAAGTTCAATCACATCCCGTGCAGCTCAAGTGGGATCAGTCACATACATACTCTTCAGGTCAGATTGGATCTGGCCAGATTGGTTCAATTCATTCCAGTCCTTTGCAGTTCAGGTCAGTTCAGCCATTGTGTACCGCTGATGGAAAGCACATGGGCAGTACGCTGCATCTGGCAGGACAGTGTGGAGGCAGTACACATAGCAACAGGCAGCACACCGCTGACAACGTGCACACACTGCACAAACCCAAACCCTGAACTCTCTGCCCAGCAGGCCATAAGCCCTGAAACCCTGACGGCCACAACCCTATCCCTACAGCTTTAAATCCTACAGTTCATGACGCCTACCAGTCTCAGCAGCAAACATCACACATATACAGTCGGTTTAAACCCTAAGCCCTAAACCCTAAAACCCTAAACCTAAACCCCTAAACCCTGAAACTCTAAAACCCTACACACCATTGACCGTGGTGGAACAGGCTGCCAACCACATGGTCGGCACTCAGGTCGATCTGCGGTCAGGGGCATGAAGAAGAGGGACAGTAAGATGATGAAGGAAGCAAGTACGTTATAAAGAAGATGGTAAAGGAAGATGGTAAAGGAAGTTGGTGCAAGGCAGTATCCAAGAAGACAGTTGGGCACGGTCGCTGCACCCTGCAAGCATGGGGTCGATGGCCTGCAAATGTGATGACAGGCAATCGGTTGTGCATGCATGCTTGCAGGGCCCTTGCATGACCGGCTGAAGGCCCGGCGATTGATGCTCAACCCATGCGCGATCCATGTGCAATCCATGTGCAAACCATGCAAGTGGACCCTGCAATCGCATGCTGCATTCTGGAGAGGCAGTCGGGCCTGCCAGTCCGATCCAGCCCAGCACTGGGTTTTAGGGTTTAGGGTTATTAAACCCTAAAATAAAGCCTCAACCCTAAACCCTTAAGGTCCGACTCCAGCTCACAGCCTGCTCCAATCAACTTCGAGATCAACATGTGGCCCAGCAAGACCCTCGCTCGATGCTTTCTAGTTTTAAACCCTAAAACCCTCAACCCTTAACCCTTAAGGTCCGGCTCCAGCTCACAGCCTGCTCCAATCAACTTTGAGATCAACATGTGGCCCAGCAAGACCCTCGCTCGATGCTTTCGAGTGCTGAAACGTGAAAGAGCTGTCCCTGATCCACCAACCCTGGGTTGGCACCAGCCCCGACTGACAACAGAAACCACATCCCAGACCCACTCTCTCAATCATATGTTCAGAATCCTTCATACCATAACACATTAGAGCAGTGCATCCCCAGTAGTAAGCCCCACACCCTTCATCACATGATCCTTCATACCATAACACATTAGAGCAGTGCATCCCCAGCAGTAAGCCCCACACCCTGCATCACGTGATCCTTCATACCCTAACACATTAGAGCAGTGCATGCCCAGCAGGAAGCCCCACCGGAGGTTTCAAAATCTACAACAAATCCACACACCTGCTTCAGGTCGTCAGACACGATGTAGAACACACGGCCCTGGCCATCCTCCCCCCCGTCATCCCCCGCGCGCTGTGGCGCACTGGTGGGGCTGGCTGTGTGTACCGCGTCAGACGCCAGCACCTTGCGCATGAGCAGCGCGCCTGCGCCGCGGTGTGAGGCGATGATGAGGGTACCAGTGTTAGGCATTGAGGGAGATAGGGATTCAGGGTGTGGCGGTTTGAGTAAAGGAAGCGGCAGCAAAGTGTGGCGGTGGCTGTAGCTGGATGAGCCCATGCCTGTCACGAACAGTGTGACCTGCACAGGAGCAGGCCACATCTATCCCATCTAGGTGGTCTGGGTGAGGAGGCAGGAGCTGACAGGTTCCTGCTGTTCCCCGGCAGTGCAACACTCACCAGCCGCTGGGAACATCGATGTGGTATTTCCGTATTTGTGAAATCCAGCAGAACCTCACTATGAAATCCAGCAGAATCCATTCATCTGTAAAGAACAGTGTGATGGTTATTGTTGTTCTTGGCACTCACCGGCCACGTGCATGTCAGGCTTGACGTCCCATAGAGCACCACCCTGGCCCACCAGCTGCACCCGCCCGTCCGCCAAACGCTTGAAGCTGCAGGTTGGCGGGATGGATCGGCATTTCCGTACAAATCGGGGTTAAGGCCATAAGGGTTTGCGGCACTAGGGTTTAGGTTTTCATTTCAGAGGCGGCACCAGGCAGTATTGCGGTACCATGTTGCACCACACAATGTTTACTGTGATACCGCATCATGGGCAGCGCATGCGACGTGCACTACCACACCAGAGCACTGTGAATCAGCCTTTCACCAAGACAACAAAAACCAGGAGAAAAGGAAAGAGAAGGGATAGCAAGGGAGCAGACATGAAGAACATGTTAACGTATGTCATGAACTCATGATGCACATGAAGCACTCACTTGTGTTTCTCACGGAACGCGCGTGCAGCACTCTGCGCTGCAGCATCATCCTCCGCCCCTCGTGCACCTGTTGCTGCTGCTGCTGCAAAGCCGCGCGTACCCCCTGTGTCATTGGCCAGCTGCAGGGTGTGTGCTGTGCCTGTGCAGGCTGCAGTCATCTGATGCCGGAGCAGTGGTAAGCTGCAGCTGAGATCAGATGCTGCAGCCATCATGTGCAGCCCTGCAGATCGGCAAGCGCTGGGCAGCAGCCATGAGGAAGGTGCTGCTTCGGCAGCTACCATGCCTGCACGCGCGGCTGCAGCAGCTGCGATGGCTGCAGGGCCGCGGAGCGCGGCGCTCACGGCCAGCATGGCGACTTCACTCGCACACTGCACTGCGGGAACCTGCAGCGCAGAGCACATGCCATGTGCTGTCGCTGGGCTGCAAGGTGTTCACAATGGATTGTGTGCAGCAGGTTGCACAATCAGCATGCAGCACCCCAGCCGATACTTTCAGCAGCCCTGCTGCTTGCCCAACTCCACGCAATCAGCATGTATGCTCGATCCCAGAGTGATCCTAACGCCAGAAACCATGTAATGCGGGCTGATCTTTCAACCCTGTTGTTCGTAGCAAAGAGGCACCTGCCTGCTTTGGGCCGGCAGCACACGGTTGAAACAGAAAGCCACTGGGATCCAACCTTGTGAGCGTCCAAAGCGTGTTCATGCTGGCCTCTGTGAGTGTGGAGTGATGAAGCCCTAACTGTTGCGGCATCACGAGTGCGCGCACGATTGGGCCCGGGTCAGGGGTGTTCAGCGCACAAGGCAGCTCCCTGGAGGAATAGTAGGCCGTGTTTGCTCAGATTGCATTAGGGTTATGAGGCCCTTCGTTGTGCTTGCGGCGCTTGCGCTGCTGGCAGGCTGCCAGGCGGCGGCGCTCACACGGGAGCAGCACCTTGTGCAGCTTCAGGCTGCTGCTGCAGCACCGGAGAAGGCCTTTTCTGCATGGCTGCTCAAGCACGGCAAGGGCTACGCCAACGACGCAGCCGAGACTGCAAAGCGCTTCAAAATCTGGTCTGAGAACCTTGCCTTCGCGCTGGAGTACAATGCTCGGCACACAAGCCATTGGCTTGGCATGAACAGCCTGGCTGATCTGAGCCAAGAGGAGTATGCACAGCGCTTCCTGGGCTTCGATGACTCGGCGCGCCAAGCGCTGCGCTCCAAGAAGCTTGCCTCCAACAAGGTGTCGGGCTTCAAGTACGCGGACGTGGACGAGGCCTCACTGCCTCCCGCGGTGGACTGGCGCAAGGAGGGCGCTGTGACGGGCGTCAAGAACCAGCAGCAATGCGGCAGCTGCTGGGCCTTCTCCGCCACGGGCTCCGTGGAGGGCATCAACGCGATTGTGACCAAGGAGCTGGTCTCCCTGTCCGAGCAGATGCTGGTGGACTGCGACACGGACCAGGACAAGGGCTGCCACGGCGGCCTCATGGACTACGCGTACCAATTCATTATCAAGAATGGGGTAAGAGCCCTGCATGTGAAACCCTAGTCACTGCATGGGCATGCACGCAGCCTGGCATCCGGGATGGAGCCCTCTGAGCATGCGCATGCATCGCCAGCACCCTTGCACCCGTTTGTACATGCAGTGGGCCAGCTATGTTGTCACCGGCTTGCACACATGCTGAGTCGCATGCCACGCGGACACCCGCACGCATGTGCACCTTCTGGCCACATCTCTCCCACCCCATTGGCATTCATACAAACATCCTATGACATGCCCCTGTCCCGCAGGGCATTGACACAGAGGAGCACTACCCTTACACAGCAGTGGACGGCGAATGCCAGGTCAAGCACTTGAGGCATCATGCAGTGACGATCGACGGGTGGGTGGGGTGCACAAACCACACTCATGCGCGCATGCGTTACGCCTGCATGTCAGACTGTGGGTCAGACTGCCACTCGGTCAGGCCGTGGTGTGTGTGCACGTGTGCCACGACAGCCGCGGCACAGCTCAGCCCTCGAGCCCGTCAACCTGCATAATGGACCCTGCCTACCATCTTAGGGTCGAGGTTTAAAGAGTTAGGCTGCTCCTCTTTGTGCCCTGTGGCCCATTTCTCCCACTTCTCTTTTCTCGGGCGTGGCCTCAACCTGTTGGCTGGCCCCTCCCCACTCCTCGTGTGTGCGTGCAGGTACGAGGACGTGCCAGAGAATGACGAGTCAGCGCTGAAGAAGGCAGTCGCACATCAGCCCGTGTCCGTCGCAATCGAGGCAGACCAGAAGGCGTTTCAGGTGCGGGTGTGAGGGACTCGGGGGGTGTGTCTGGCATGGTGCTGGTGGGCCTGGGTATGCTGTTGCTGCGTGGGCCATGCACAGTGGCAGCCAGCAGCTGCCCTTGCCGCCAACGCGTGCCTTATCTGCCCCCGCCCTTCCCTGGGAGCCTTATAAGCTTAAGAACCCCTGATCTTGCAGCCTGGCCCCCGCCCCAAACCGCACCCACGCCCTGCCTCCCACACCCACCTTGCACTCTAACCTGTTGCTCACAACCATCTGCATCCAACTCCGCTAGCTGCACGCCTTCCGCTGCACGTCTCACGCCGCACGCGCAGTTGTACATGGGTGGCGTGTTTTCGGACGACACGTGCGGCACCGAGCTGGACCATGGTGTGCTGGTGGTGGGCTACGGCGTGGATTCTGCTCAGGGCCGTTACTGGATTGTGAAGAACAGCTGGGGCGGCGGTGGGTGGCCGGTCGTGTGTGACGTGCGCATGATTCGACTGATGCAGCGCGCGCCTGCCGGTGGCTGCCTGCACATGTAGCTCCAGATGTTCGGTCAGGTGCAGTGACTCAAGTGCCTTATTGTTCAGCTCAACTGGGGCTCCACTGCAGGTTATCTTGCTGGCAGCCCCACTCACCCTGACACAGCCCTGCATGGGACAAAGTCAGCAGTGGTGCAGCGCTGCGCAGCGTCGTGCTGCGCGATGCTTGATCAAACCCGGCTCAGAACAGCTGCTGCGCTGCCCTTGCACTGCACTAAACCCTCAACCCTGACTCCTAAAAGCCCTGAAACCCTAAAAACCTGAACCCTCAACCCTAAAACCCTAAACCCTAAAACCCGGGTGCGCGCAGAGTGGGGCGAGCAGGGCTACATCAGGCTCAAGGCGGGAGTGCAGGCCAAGGAGGGCCTGTGCGGCATTGCCATGGCGGCGTCCTACCCCACCAAGACGGTCAGTGCTCTTCTGATGGATGGATGGATGAACCCTGACCCTAAACCCTAGAAGTAACCCTGAACCCTAAACCCTGAACTGCTCACGCGTACTGGCCCTAAACTGCTTGCGCGTACTGCTCCGTGCTGCGCTTGTGTGGGGTGTGGCAGCAGCGCACCCGCAGCATCACAGCAGCTCCCAGCCCTGCTCCCGGCCCACAGCCGTGAACTGCAGACGTGCCCCAACAATGATGCTGCAGCTGTACCGCAATCACACTGCAACGCACTGAAACCGTACTGCCTCTGTACCGCAACTGTCCCGCAACTGCACTGTGCTGCTGCACTGCCACTGTACCGCCAAGTGTACCGCAACTGTACTGCCGCTGTACTGCGCATCGTGCCGCAGGGCCCCAACCCGCCCAAGCCCGGCCCCGACCCCGGCCCTGACCCTGGCCCCTCCCCAAAGCCCCCCAAGCCCCAGCCTGTCAAGTGTGATGACACCAGCCAGTGCCCTGCAGGTCCGTGGCAGCGGCACTGCACGCTTTTATCTCTTCTGTGCAGCCCTGCCTGTAACCCTGTTCCAGTCCTTCTCTTCTGTGCAGCCCTGCCTATAACCCTTTCCCGCAGTCCTTTTCTTCTGTGCAGCCCTGCCTGTAGCCTCTCCCAGTCCCTTTTCTTCTGTGCAGCCCTGCCTGTAGCCTGTCCCAGGCCTGTCACTGCTGCGGTCCTGGTGCAGCTGCTGCAGTTCTGTTGCAGCTGCTGCATCTGGCAGTGTCGCGTGCATCCACCAGCGCCAGGGTTGAAGGCCGTTGTGCGGGTTGAAGGCGGCTGTGCACTGACCCATGAAACGATACAGCTGGCCCCTCGTCCGGCCCGCACCCTCACGCTTCTGCCCCCTTCATTTTAGGAGAAGCTCCCATGATACAAACTATGGTCCATGGTTGTGTATCTGCAGCTCACGCTCTTGTCAAATCCTGCTGCGTACCCTCCTGCTCCCCACACCCCACCATCACCACCCTCTCTCTCACACACACACACAAACACCACCACCACCGCCACGCCCCTTTGCTCGCAGGCACCAGCTGCTGCTGCGTGACCGAGTTCCTGAACATGTGCCTGCAGTGGGGCTGCTGCCCCATTGAGGACGCGGTGTGCTGTGATGACCACCAGCACTGCTGCCCACCCACGCTGCCTGTGTGCGACACCAGGGTGCGTGGGACAACTGACAGGGAAGGAGCCCCACCTAGCCCTGCTGTGCATGCGGCCAGCCTGGCGCTGAGTTGGCGCAGCATGCTGCTGTGTGATGCAGAGCATGCACGTGCTGCGCGCGCGTTGCCAGTGCGTGGCTGGGCGCACTGGGCTGTGTGCACGTGCTGCTGCCAGCCTGTGGTCATGATTCCTGCGGTGATGATTCCTGTGGTGAATCATATGGTGGTGGTGCATTTGTGTGCGTGCAGGGAGGGCGGTGCCTGCCCGGCGTGGGTGCGCCTGCAGAGCTGGGTGCGCCCCTGCTGCACAAGCTGCCCGCGCAGCGCTCGTGGGGCGTGCTCGACGCCCTGTTCATGCGCAGCGGCGCCAAGCAGCAGCGGAAGCAGGAGAAGAAGCAGAGCGTGCTGGTGGTGGCTTAAACAAGCTGCCTGCGTGTCCCGGTGGCGGGTACCGTCGGTTGCCCGTACCATCAGCCACGCGTACCGTCGGTTGCCCGTACCATCAGCCACGCGTATCGCCGGTCAGACTGAGCGGTACCGTCAGTCGCTGGTACTGTCAGTCACTCGTACCGTGGGTCAGACTGAGCGGTGCTGCCGGTGGAAGGTGCAGCGGCGATGCGGTGTCGTACGTAGGGTGCAGCAGACAGCGCCCTGCTGGGGTCGCAGCACGCGAGCAGCAACCTCGGCTGTGTGAGCGGCACGCCGTACAAGGATCAGGCGCGCACACGCACACGCAGCTGCTTGTGACCCGTATCTGTATCATCAGCCTCCTATTCTCGGACTCGTGACCCGGCTCCTGCGTGTGTTCGGGCGGTGTGTGGCAATGTGTGCTTGTATGTGCTTCTGTGTACTATGACCTGCCGTGATGTGGACCAGCGGTGATCAGGAATGGCCAGCCGGGGGCTGCAGTGGTGCATCTCAAGAGCCTGTGATACCTCCTTACACACGGATGCGGCAGCAGGCCGTTGGCGGTTATGACCCCACACTGCTCTAATTATGGGTGGTGTGGGGTGTGGTGCGTGGCTTGTGTGGTGTGGCGGTCGTTCCCTGCTTTTGAACTAGGCTTGGAGAGCCAGCTGTTGGTTCCCAGCTACTGTATCACAACGTGCCGCTGCTGGTGAGGCACATGCAGTGTGTGCAGCTGCTGGAGCGCACATCTTAGGGTTTTAGGGGGTTTTAGGGTTTAGGGTTTACCCTAAACCCTAAACCCATGTGAATCTGCCGCCCGGTTGCTGTGCGTGTGCACATACACAGGGACGCAGTGCTTGGTGTACCGTGAATCCTACAACCTGAACGATGCAAGCCGACTGGCTAACGGCGCTTCTTCAGTCCTATTCCTTTTTACGACACCAGTCAGGGGAACAGACGTCCTCTGTGGTTGGGTTTGGTTATCTTGCCCTTGGTACCGCAGGCTTGGTGGTCTGGTGTGGGTGCTGTGCTTGCTCGCTGCTGGCTCGTGGCTGTGTTGTGTTTCTATGCAGGGCTTTGTGCGTGCTTGTTTTGTGGGTGCGGGGGCCTCAGCGTGCTGCTGAGGTGCCCTTTGTTGGGTGACCGCCCTTTGCATCGTGTTTTTCCTCTGTTTACCATGGTGCTGCTGCTTGTTGGGATGCAAGCTGTGCATCACCCACTGCAGCCGCTCTCATGACATGATGTGCATGCGTGTGCCAAAGTCATCACACGGAGTCTGTGGCACCCCCTGTAAACTATGGCTGTTGCGTTGGCTTGCTCAGGAGCACCGATGCTGTCTTGTATTTCCGTCAGCACAGCATGGCATGCAGCCAGGTGTTAGGTCAAAGACCCTCTGCAAGAGCCTCTGCAAGAAACCCTGACCCTGCTCAAAATTCTCAAAAAGTCCCCTGCGATTAGGTGTGGGCGCGTGCACAGCTGAAGGGCACCTCACGCAGTTGTGCTCAAGACCTCGAGCGTTCACTCCCGCAAGTGTGGCAGGGGCGGGGCAGCAGCACACAGGTGATACTGAGGGGGTTGGCTAGAGTGGCCGGCTGTGTTGGTTGGGGCGTTTGTGTCACAGCGCTGCTTGGCTGACCCCCATCTTGCGCACCGTGGGGTGGCGCACCTCCCGTCTGGACAGTGGACATTCATGGCCAACGCCGGGGGGCTCAGGAATGAATGAAGGTCGTTACACTGGAGGGAAAGACTGGGTACCTCCCTTTAGGAACAGGTTCAGGAAGCCACGCGTGAGATGTGCTGCTGCTGCTGGGTCCACTATGATGGTGCAGAGATCGACCCTGACCTGGGCCGCTCATTGGGCTGAGACCACATGATTGCCTGGACTTGGTAAGTGGTCATCACTTGATAATTATGTACAAGCACTGAGCCCACTTTGACTATGATGTTCAGGTGGTTGCTGCCACTGTGTGCCACGTCAACCTCGAGAGCCATGCCAAAAGCAGATTTCTGTGCCTCTACAAGTGTCGCGATGCACAATGACATGTGTCGCTTTTGGGGATTTCATTAGAAACGGCTGACGTGAGTATCGAGCATGGGACTTCGTCGCTTCGAAAAAGTTGAATTCCTTGAACATGGACCTGGCTTTTGGGACGACTCCAAGTGGAGAAATCTGTTACAAGTATGGATTCCTGGTTAGAACGCCGTCCTGTCCAAGGCCTCGCCCTGCGTGCCCTCCAACCAGCAGCAGAGGGGCCGCACAGCCGCACACATGACATCATATGCAGCATGTCGCTGCCACCACCAGCTGCCGAAGACGTGATGAACATGATTTAGTTTTGCATTGGCAGCAGGGCTCTTTGTACGCCCTGCCACCCTACCACGAGCTACCCTGTCGCTGGTGCCTGCCATGTGATTGGGATGTTGTGTCATGTTGACCAGCTTCACGCCCCTCTGGTGTCTAGGACTGTGAGCAAGATGTTTGTCGTTCATCGCGCTTATAGGCCCAGGTCACGCGGGGGTATAGCAGGTGCAGCCAGGCACAGGCCGCCAGTCTTCCATGCGCATAAGCCTCCACACACTAGAACCAGCTTCTGGTTACTTCCTTCCTTGACGTTGTAGCCACCAAACTCGCATTGCTAATGACTAAATCAGATTGGCCGGCCTGGGCGCAGGTACCTCCAGGTCTGGTCAGGGTCAGGTGCTGGGGCGGGTTTATTAGGTAGCTTATTAGGTAGATAGTGTAATCTTCATGCTCTATATATGACTTATATACTGTTAGTTTTGGAAAAATTGTTTCGGCACGTCCTGTATTGCCTGAAGTACGGGGCGCTAATGTAGAGGGTAGAGGGTGTTACACTTGAGAGAGCGCGACAGGCACGACTCAGCAACCGC
>QAXD01000163.1:159396-172855 GCA_004335575.1 Haematococcus sp. NG2 | reverse complement strand
CACAGGCAGGCCAAGGATGCCCTCAGCAACCCGAGAAGCGGCCGGCAGAGTGGCAGACACTGCGCTAATGTTGCTTGGGTGTTGCGGTGTAACACACACACACAGAGGGCCAACCAGGGAAACAGAGAGCATCAGCAGCAGCAGCAGCCAAGCAGCACCAGCAGCAAGAGCAGCAGCAGCAGCAAGAACAGCAGCAGCAGCAGCAGCAGCAGCAGATAGAGCCGAGCACAGCAACCCAACACCCGGCAGCTGGACCCCCACACACACATCAGCAGCGACAGCAGCAGGCAGCGACAGCAGCAGGCAGTGACTGCAGCAGGCAGACAAGCACACACACACACACGTGCCCAGAGAAACAAACGTGAGGGGCGAACAACAGGACGGCCACACCCATTGCGGCGCCAGAGCAGGACTTCACACCCCTTACCCTCTACCCCTTACACCCAGCAGGCGGTCCAGGCACGAAGCTACTGACGAAACAAAGGCAGGCGCCCAGCAGGCCTGCCCCGACACCTGCCCCACACAAAACACAGAGGGCACAACACTGGACAACCCCCCCATCCAGCACCAAAAGGCTGAGTCAAGCAGAGCACCCCGCAATACAATACACGCGAAAGGCCCCCGCCGCCCCCACCCGCGCCACAGCGCCCGCCAGGCAGCCCCACCCAGCGAGCGCACCCACCCGCTGCACCCAAGCCTCACCCCCAACCAACAAGCCAGCACCCCCCAACCAACAGAAGCTGAGAGCCGCAGAGTAGGTGACTCATGGGTCCAACTGGACAGCCCCCAGTTCAGCCAGCAGGGAGGACACCAACAGGGCGAGAGGCAACGCCCAACGCGACACACCAGCAGGCACAGCACGCAGGCAGATCAGGGCACACCGCTTGGGCGCGCCGTAGAGTTATTCCGACGCTCAGCGCAAAGAGGCATGTGTTATACATGCAGGGGAAAAGGATGCAGAGTACAGGAGCTGGGGCACATGTATGTGCCGCACGGTAGGGCACGAAAGGGCGCTTGTCCCTCGGCTAAAAAACGGGTGCTTGGGCCTAATCCATGAACGGCAGGCACACTCAATGCGCAAGGGCGGTGCTTGTGGACTTCTTGGTTGCTGTTGTTGTGCTGCAACTGAACGTAGCTGGGACGTAGTATCGCAGTGAATGAAGGTCGTTAAACTAGGGGAGAAAGGGAGGAGTGGGCACAGTGATGGCCCCACTGAAACGCATACTACGTACGCAGTGACAGGCCAGCATCATTGACTGCAGACTGCAGTGTCGCATAACGGTACAGCTATACACAAAGACCTGTGGTTGTTGCACGCTGACTGTGTGTTCACATGGTTGCGCAGCTCATATCTCATGCACATTCAGCTGCACGCATCCGGCTGGGCAGGCACGGCCAACACCAACGTTCAACCACTGAACTCCCAAACAACTCCCGATAGATGAATGATGATGGCTGCTAAATGATGAGAAGGTCCTGAGAGCTGCCCGCCACATGCTGGCTACACACACGCACACATGAACGACATGATGAGTGATGTCAGGGCGCGTCCTGCGCCGCCCACCCCCTTACCCCCCGTGCCAGTGGCAGCAGCGCATCCAGGCAGGCATGCAGCACGCAACGCCTGGCGTGCAAGCACATGCCCAGCCGCAAGTGCAGCTCCCGCCCCTCCGCCTCCGGGTCGTCTTCCTGGCCCCCACAGTCAAGTAAGAGTTGCCGCGCATGCTCCACCCCTTCCTCTCCACCCTGTGATGAGTGGTGCAGCACCGTCTGCAGCCGCTGCAGCCACTGCAACACCGCCTCTGGAGGCTGGACCCCCTGCAGGCGTAGAAGCCTTGCGCATGCCCCATCCCCAAGAGCAGCCAGCAGAAGGGGCGTACCCAGAGGCAGGTCACTCGCGTCTGTGTCGCTGTCACTGCTGCTGGGGCGCTGCTGCTGCTCCTGGCTGGTGGTGTGGCTGGTGTCGGTGTTCGTGTTGTTGGTGTTGGTGCTGGGGCTGGTGGTGTGGCTGGTGCTGCTGTTGGTGTTGGTGTTGGTGTTGGTGCTGGGGCTGGGGCTGCTGGTGCCGGTGCTGGTGCAGGCATTGGTGTGGGGGTTGTGGGTGTCAGAGCCCAGTAGCAGCTGCAGCAGCACACTGTCAGGGAGTGCTGCCATGTGGGGCAGGAACATGTGCTCATCAGTGCCCACACCAGCAGTGTGCCCAGCAGTGGTGCGCTCTGCAGTGGTGTGCTCTGCAGTGGCGCTCTCAGCAGTGGTGTGCTGAGCAGTGGTGTGCTGAGCAGTGGTGTGCTCAGCAGTGGTGCCCTCGGCAGCAGCACACTCAGCAGCAGCGTGTTGAGCAGTGTTGTGCTCAGCAGCAGTGCAGTCAGCAGTGGTGCCCTTGGCAGTTGCGTGCTCAGCAGCAGCGCGCTCAACAGTGCTGTGCCTAGCAGCCGCACACTCAGACGCGCCCTCACGTGGTGCTGCCACAGGCAGAGGTGCATCATCCCCTGCAGCCTCCGACCGTGCTGCAGTCTGCTCCGCCTGCTGCTGTTGCTGCTGCTGCTGTTGCTGCTGCTGCTGCCCCTCCTGCTGCTGCTGCTGCTCCGCCTGCTGCGGCTGCTGCGGCGGCGGTGGTGGCTGTCGTGTCTCACACAGGCCCTTGTGCTGTTGTTGCTGCTGCCGCGCGTACCGCCGCGCCACATGCACGTCCACGTACAGCAGCGGTACAGTCACCGCGAAGTACATAACCGCTGCCCACCAACCGCCGGGGCTGTACAGTGCCGCACATACTGCCGGCTGTAGCGCTCGGTCTGCCGCGTCAGGCGGTACAGCATCCAGTACGGCCACAGCCACATCCAGGGCACGCAGCACTGTGCGAAGCACGGAGTCCTCCACATATTCCAGCTTCTCCTCATCGGAGATGCCCTCTTTGGCTGACCGTGGGCGCGAGTGTGTCCACGAGATGGCGAGCGCCGAAGGAGTTACAGGCAGCTGCGCGCCGGCTGCCAAGATGCCACTGCATACCCACTCTGCGACCATCTTGGGCAACATGTTGTACTGCTTGGGCAGCAGGCTGTACTGCTGTACTGCCGCAGCCAGCGGCTGCAGCTGCTGCAGGCACTCCAGGATGTGCCCCAGAGCCGTGGTTGTGCAGGGCGCGCCGCGAAACAGGGGCGGCCGCACAGGTGGAGGAATGAAGCCTGGGCTACGAGTGATGAGCCACAGTTCAACGTGGCCAACCACCCAACAGGTGTGGTTGCCCCAGAAGCTTGCTGCCTGCCACCCAGTGCCTTCCAGGAGATCAGGTTGACCACACACAGCCTGCATGTGTGGTGTGCGCATGGGCAGTGCATGGTGTGCGCATGGGTGGTGCATGGGTTGGGCGGTGCATGGTGTGCGCATGGGTGGTGCATGGGCTGAGAGGCGCATGGGTGGTGCCAGGCGCATGGATGCAGACAATAGCAGGATCGTTGGTCGATGGGGGCCTTGGATGAGAGGGCTGTGAGAGGCCATGCCCAAGAACAAAGCAGGGCACTGACCTGCAAACAGGTGCCCATGATGTCATAGGTGTGAAGCAGTGTGAACCACCCATCAGGCTGCAGCTCAAGCTCCTTGATGAGTGAGGCTGCCTGTCCCTGTGCCCCCTGACGTGCGGCAAGCCATGCGGCGAGCACCTCTTGAGACTGGGATGTGGCGCAGGCTGCGATGTAACACAAACCGGCCAGCAGGTCGGCGGCGAGGGTATTTCTGGCGCAGGCAAGCGCGCTTAAGGAACCCACTGCGTCACCCCATGGAGCCAGCAGTGCCTCGTCTGCCATGCCCGTACCGCCTGTTGTACCATCTGCTGTACCGCCTGCTGTACCGCCTGTTGTGCCGCCTGTTGTACCGCCTGTTGCACCATCTGCTGTACCGCCTGATGTACCGCCTGCCGTACCGCATGCTGTACCGCCTGTTGTACCGCCTGTTGTATCGCCTGCTGTGCCGCCTGTTGTACCGCCTGTTGTATCGCCTGCTGTGCCGCCTGTTGTACCGCCTGCTGTGCCATCTGTGGCACCTGCCGTAAACCCCATCGCGCCTGCTGTGCTGCCTGTTGTACCGCCTGTTGTACCGCCTGTTGTACCGCCTGTGGCACCCACCGTAAACCCCATCGCGCCAGCTGCCCCACTTGCCTGGCCAGGCTCTGCCCCGCACCCCACGGCGTGTGCCCCAGCCCCCTCCCCAGTCGCCCGCTCTGCCTCAGATAAATGATCAAAGCAGCACACCAGGTGCCACCCACAGGACACAAGGGCAACCAGGTCCACTGGTCGAGCCCCCGGTGGGAGTGAGGGTGTGACTGTACTGCTTGCAGCGCGCAGTGTGGCGGTACCAGTCCGGTCCGGAGCTGCTGCTGCTACTGCTGCTGCTGCTGCCATTGCTGCCGCTGCTTGGCCCACCACAGAAGCCACCTCGGCAGCCACCCAGTTGCACAGCTCCTTCAAGCCCCACCCCGAGCGCTCGCGTGGCATGCCGGACAGCTCCTCCCTCAGTGCGCAGCGGTACGTACTGCTCGTGGTGCGGTACAGCCTGATCAGGACACACAGCGCGGCGACGCGGGGCGAGGGCCGCACCGCGTCGCCCCGCATGGTGCCTAAGGAAGAGGCGGGCAGGCCATGGGCTGCCATGTGCTGTGCTGCGCGTGCCAAGGCGCGGCTCCTGGCCCCGGGTGTCAGGCCTGCTGCTGCAGGCAGGGGGTGCAGGGGTGATCCAGGTCAGGGTTTGGGGCCGGGCGTGGTTAGGGTTTGGGGCCACGCATGGTTAGGGTTTAGAACCAGCTGTGGTTAGGGTTGCGCAGTTGGGATTTAGGACCAGCGGTGGTTAGGGTGTGTGGCCGAGCATGGTTAGATAGAGTTTAGGACTAGGGTTTGGGGCTGAGCGTATACACATGCAGATATAAGGTGTAGGGTTCAGGTGCAACCGGGTTCAGGTACACATATCCATATGTTTGCATGGCGGAGCACACATATCCATGTACATTACCACTTTGCACACAGAAACAATGGGCACCGCCACACCTGTGGGCTCATCCAGGCCCTTCAGTGCTCCAGGCCCATGCGCCATGCAGTGGCTGTGCAGCAGCCACAGCGCGTCACTTAGCGCCCCCGCCACCGCGTCCGGCTGTTCTTCCCGTAGTGCGCTAACCGCCGCCTGCGACAGCGCCGGGGCCCTCAGCGACCACGCGGCCGGGCTGTCTGTACTGCCTGTATCGCCTATACCACCTGTACTGCCTGTACTGCTTGTACTGCCCGGTGTTGAAAGCAGTACAAGGGCGGTACGCGCGGCATCCGCGTCCCCGACGTACAGCGCGTGTGCGTACAGCAGCGCACACACAGCTGCGCGGGAGAGCGCTGCCACATCACCCTCTGACACCTGCTCCCCCCTTTGCCCCACCCCTGACCGCTGCACCTCACCACTCGCCTCAGTGCTCTGCGCCCCGCTGCCACCCGTCCTGCTGCTGCTGCTGCTGCTGGTGCTGGTGCTGGTGCTGGTGCCGATGCCGCCGCCGCCGCCGTTGCGCGGCGTGCACTGGGCGGGGTCGCGCTTGATGTATAGCGCGACACCACGCAGCCCGTGCAGCAGCCACTGAACCGCAGGCGCCCCACGCAGCAGCAGCCGGTCAGGGTCCCACACCCGCGGCACAGCAGGGTGGCCTGCACGGACCACCATGCGCAACAGGGGTAGGTCGGAGACGATGGGGTTGGGGGTCAGGGCTCAGGTACAGCACTGTGTCGGAAAAACCTGCAATGAGATGTGATGGCGTGCAGGTGTGCTGCAGGTGTACTGCAGGTGTGCTGCAGGTGTACTGCAGGTGTACAGATGTACATGCAGACATGCTTGGACCAGGCATGAATGACGTGAGGCACTCCTGTGTCAGCGCATGCATGGGATGCCCATGCACGCCATTGCCCATGCACGCACCATGCAGCGCCCTGAACACAGCCAACATGGCCTCCAGTGGTTGCCGGATCTGGAAGCCCCCCCACATGGACTTGCGTATGGATGGCAGAATGTGGGCCGTGGACTGCAGCAGCCCTCCCCACTGCAGGCATGCACGTAGTGCCCCGGGGCCCTGCGGAGCAGTACACATCAGTACAGAAGGCAATCACGTGGAAGGCAGTGCAGAAGGCAGTACAGAAGCAGCACAACAGGGGGCAGTACGCAGCAGGCGCGCCACTACTCGATGTGGGCTGTGCTTCAGATCGTTGGCGCACATGAGTGCCCAGGCTGTTTGGAGGCATGCCCATTGGCACAGGAATGTTCAGGATGCTTCGAGGCATGCACATTCGAGGCATGCACATGCACATCGAGGCATGCCCATTGGCACAGGCATGTTCAGGCTGTTTGGAGGCGTGGCCGTTGGCACAGGAATGCATGTTCAGGCTGCTTTAAAACATAGCCGCACCAGCGTGGAAGGCTGCAGCCCGGTGACGTGCACAGGCGCGCGTGGTTCAGATCCAGCCTCGCACAGCTGCAGCAGCTCCCAGTGGCTTGCCTTGAGGTAGTAGCCCAGTGTGTCCCTCAGCGGCCCCTCAAGGAAGGCCGCCTGCAACAGCACATGCAGCAGTAATGGAGCGTCCGGAACGTTTGGGTCCGGCTTGTCGCTGTCCCCTGCTGCCCCTGGCCTGTGATCCTGAGCACCCGGTGGTGGGCCGCTGCTGTGCGGCATGCTGCTGCTGCTGCTGCTGCTGCTGCTGCTGCTGCTGCTGCTGCTGGTGGTGCTGCTGCTGGTTCCATGGCTGGTGCTGGTAGAGGGCCTCCAGAACTCACCTCCTGCCAACACCCCAGCACTGTCCACGTGTGCAGCGCATGCACGATGTTCAGCAGCCGTGCATGTGCTTCGGTGAGGGCTGCACTGACAGTGGATTGGGTGGTGGGGCCTGGGGCACCTCCAGCTGAACCCCTGCCACCACCCCCTCTGCCACCACCTCCCCTGCCAACTCCACTGCTGCTGCCCCCCCTGCCGCCACTGCTGCGCCCTCCCCCACTCCCAGCCGGCCGCACAGCAAAGGCACCCCCCAGCGTCACCTTGCGCGCCCAAAGGGGTTTGGTGGGCTGGCAGCACGGGCAGCCAGCCGCACCCTGCCCGTACTGCTTGTACTGCTCGTACTGCTCGTACTGCCCGTACTTCAAGCACTCCTCCATGGTGGAGTGAGGCGGCCGCAGCTCACGCAGCAAAGTGGCCACAGCGTGAAGCACATGTGCGCGCTGCATGGTCATGAGCGGAACAGCACCAGGACCAGCTTCATGGCGCGGTCTTCAACACACTCCAACCAATGGTGGTCACACTTAAACATACGGTAATTACACCTGTACAATGGTAGTGGTTACACTAATAGTTATAAGGTATAAACATATGGTAATAATACATACGGTATACCAGGGCACCGCCTGCCTCAGAATGGGTGGTGGTCCTCAACTGTGGGAGGGTTGGCGGGCTTAGGGTTTGAGGGCTTAGCTACTGCCTAACTGATACGTTGCAACTGGCGCAGGCCTATGAAACTCATTGCATGTGCGGCCGCATGTGCGCATGCAAGCACAGTGCACAGAGCGTGCTTGATCAGGCCACGCACGATGCACAGAGCCTGAACAGGCCGTGCGCAACACCCTCACGCCCACCTTCACAAGGTCCAGCACCAGTTCACAGTCCACGTCGCGCGGTGGAGCATGTAGAGTGCTACGGATCCATTTGCAGCTGGCACGCTCCAAATATTGCAGCAGCGCATCTGCCGCAGCAAACGCCTGCCCATGTGCGCCGCCATTGAGCATGCGCACAGCTGCGCCGCATGCATCTGCGACCTGCAGCACGCATGGGAGCAGGGAAGTCTTTGCCCCAGGTGCCTCCTGCTGGAGCCAGATCCCCATGAAGCTTCGTACCCTGAGCTAGTCCCCTCAAATAGACTGTGTTTGTGACGGGCCCTGGCTATACGAACATTGAATGGGCTGAGCGGTCGCCATCATGCATGCAGTGCAGCATTCATGAACTGATACATCCATGCAAGCATCATGCACTATAGAACAGGGTGACAACACGACGCGCACATGTACAGCTAACCCATCCTGTAGCGCTCGCTCCAGTGCTGGCGCTGGGACCGGGTACCCTCGTCGGTCCAAGTCGGCAAGGCTGTTCAACACAGCTTTAACCTTCCGCTGGTCCTGAACAAGGGTCATTCGTGTTGCGGTGCCTACGATGGCCAACGGCACTGGCGAGCTCTGTCTGTACCCATTTGAATCGAAACAGTAACTAGTTGGATCACGCCATCTTTAAAGTTACCGCATGGTCTGCATGTGATCGTGCCTGAAAGCGTCACTCAGAAAATCAGGGTTGACAGCTAGGGTTTCGGCCCTGCATCATGGACATCATCAGTGCGATGATGTAAAGTAGTTTTGCACACGGCCGCTGCTGAAAGCTTGTGGATGGATGAGCAGTACATAAAGCAGTACAGAGTCAGCAGTACACTGAGCAGTGCACAGCCTCTTTGAGCGCTGTAGGCAAAGCGTGGAAGCGCATGCTAAAGCAGCAGCTTGATGGCCTGGACCTAGCGTGGATGTCGGGCACAAGGTAGGCTGGTCAGCTATGTAGTAGCTCATGCACAGAGGCCTGGCGCAGGGGTTGTGGGTTGGCATACATGCTCTGGAAGCTGTGCACTGTGCACTGCTGCCGTAGCATTAACAGCATCAACAGCTGCTGCTGCGTGCGAGGCGTGATGGGTGTGCAGCGTGTGATGTCACTCTCGGCTTGCAGCCATCAGGGGCCACACACAACAGGTCTGCATGGCCATCTGCCTTACTTCAGGGTGTGTGTGTGTGTGTGTGTGTGTGTGTGTGCACGCGAGAGCACGCGCACGTCTGCGCAGGCGGCGTGCAAACACACAGGGGGTGTGCACCTGCTGTGTAAATATCAGATACGTACTGTACAGTATGCAGTCCGTGCGTGCGGGCTGTTTCATGCAGGCTGCAGGGTATGTCACTGGCACCCCGCTACATATATGCAACTCAGTGGATGGGGCCATCATTGTGATGCTGCAGCAATTATGTGGCGGTGTGCCAAACTGTGATGATCATGGCCTAACCACCCAACCACCATGCCAAGCTGATGTAAGCCGCTCGGCATGCCACAGCCGGGCTCCCTTCACCCATCAAAACTCACAACTGCTCCTTTCCCTGGTATCCCAAAGGCTGCGCATGTGCCAAGGTCATCTCAGATAGGCTCACATCAGTCGGCCACACAGTAGTGTCATGCCTCCACTTCAGCGCATTATATCGTTCATGAAGCAGGACATGCCATACTGCCCATACATGGCAGTGGTTGCGTTGTGGTGCGCTTGTTGAACACACCTCTGTTGATCTCGGCACTGTTTTCATAAACTTTATTGATTAAAGAAGGAGCGGCGCAGGGCAACCAATAGTGTCGTGCATAGGAGTGGGATTATTTGAAGCGATGTTTCATGTTACATGATGATGAATGATGCCCAAATCGTTTGCACCATGCAAACAATGAACACGCAGACATGGGGCTTTTTGCAAGGGCCAATAGGTTCTGGCGTACCAACTGGTATGCAAGCGATGGCGTACTGAACCAACCTTGCTGCTGGTTGAATGCGCATGCCTAATGATGACAATGCATGCCACATGCAATCATGCGCACGACTGTCAGCTCAGGTACTGCTGCATCCTGTGCACCAGGGCATCATCAGCATCAGCAGTTGGCCAGCACTCTGACGATTCAGTAGCCACGCAATCCCCATCCATGGACCACTGGTAGTTGGAAACTACCTGATAACAGCTGCTGGCTGTGTACACCATGCATCCAGTGCATGCGCTGTGCTCACGATGCAGCAGCTGCTGTGCTGTGCCCCCCACCAGCTGGCTTCTCCTCCTGCAGTGCAGCCTTGAGATGGGCCAGGTAGGTCTTGATGCGCTGCGCATTGCAGCCCATGTCCCCCTTGCCCACGCGTGAGCGACTGCAGCCGCGCGCATCAGGAGAGCGTGCATGCATCAGGAGAGTGCATCAGGAGAGAGTGCACCTTGCATATGGTATTGCTTGCGGAAGCTGCGTGCACAGCTTGTTTCATGCAAGATCCCTGCAGCAATCATCATTCTGCGGTCGAGCAACAGGAGCCAAGACCTCACCTGCGCATGTCTATGAGGGCAGCAGGGGTGCTGCTGGCTGTAGTTTGTGTCCGCATGCGGATCACAAAGTCGTCCCTGTGCAGTGGCATCAGTTGCATCGATGGCCAGAGATGTGGTACATCTCAACATCAAGAGAGCATACTGTGACCAGTGCAGCAACGCCACCATATGTCCTGACAGGACCAGCCCCAAACAAAAAATAGCGCATGACGCTGTTTGCTAGCATTATCATATACCTACATGCCTACCTGTAGCGCATGAGTGCGGTTGTAGCCACTCCTTCAATGGTGTGCGTGGCACTGCACACGGATGCAATGACATGGCGCAGGGTTACGAGCCCGTTATGCCATGCATATGCCACGCGCATGCCACCTAT
This sequence comes from Haematococcus sp. NG2, assembly GCA_004335575.1. NCBI lineage: Eukaryota > Viridiplantae > Chlorophyta > Chlorophyceae > Chlamydomonadales > Haematococcaceae > Haematococcus > Haematococcus sp. NG2. The sequence continues at coordinate 162,330 of QAXD01000163.1, read as the reverse complement.
GACATGCGTACTGAACAAACCCCATGAGCCATGACGATGAGCCGGAAAGGCATAATGCTTTGAGGAGCGCGCAAGCTGAGCCTGACACGACCTAACCCTAAACCCTAATGAAACTTAAACCCTGAACCCCAAACCTTGAAGCCCTAAACCCTAAAACCCTGAATGCACCACATGCACACAGTGCCCATCGCCCACCTGTCCACCTGTCAGGCTCCGGCATGCATGCAGGAACATCTGTGAAAAGCTGTGTTGTTGTTGATATTACTGTTCTTATGATCATTACTCTTCTTATTACCTGTCCACCTTTGTGAGCTCCCACCGTGGCATGCGACGTGCCACCTCCACGGCCACCTCAAAGACCTGGGCTGCAGAGCTGCCACCTGTGGGCAACACAATGGTTCAGACTTAAGAAACTGACTGCGGGTCACCCTGACGGCCTGGGGCAAACTGCATGTGCACTAAAAAGTACTACTGCATGTGCACTGATAAGTACTACTGCATGTGCACTTATAAGTAGGGTTCAAACCCTAAACCCTAAAGCCTAAACCCTCAACCCTAAACCGCAAAACCCCCAAACCCTAGGAGTGCGGACTGTGCTGATGTTGATGATACATCTGATGGCTTTGGCACCTGAAGTTAGATGATGCCATTGTCGCAACAGCTGTGCTGCCACCATGGCGGACCCTCACAAACATATCAATCAACAGCTCATACAGTCCAGCTCAAACAGTCCAAGTGGGCCGGGGTGCGCACTGACTGCGACAGCTTGAAATGCATATGCGATGTCAACGCTGTCGAGGCACGCAAGGGTTATAGGGGAGAAGAAGGACAAGCACTGCACGCACTTGGAATGGCCAGCTGCAGCGGCTGCAGCCACGCGTAGTGTTTCTGGATGGATGGCTTGAAAGCATCAGGAAGGGCTGGGAGGTCCCTTGTGGTCCAGGTTGGTGGGTCATCCAAAGATGTGGAGACATCATTGATGACCTGAGGAGCAGGGGCACGCATGTGTGATGCGCATGTGTGACGTGCATGTCGGGCGTGCTGCAGTCATCGGGGTGGCGTCTCATGTGGATGGGCCGTAGTTCTACATGGGCTGGCCAGATTGCCAGCAACTCAGGTGACCTGAAGCTAGGCATGGCCTGAACCTGATGGCATCCATGGCATATGCACAGCAACTGTCAAGCTCCGGCAAGCAGCTGAATGCTGTGATACGCCACTGTTACGTGTGATGCACACGATGCATGCGCAGGTACGGCATGATGATTTGTTTTCAGAGCGGACGTATCCATCGTGCAAGTGCCATGCATATTAGGCTCCAACATCAGGCGTGAGAGCCGCGGCTGTATGCATTCCCGCTTGCTGTGCGTGCGCATGAGCACTGGTTTGGTGCCTGTGGTGCGAGCTGCACGTGGTGATGTCATGCACGCATGCTGTGTTCGTGCTCAGCGCCACAACAGCAGGGCACCAGAGGGCACCCCAAACAAACAGCCTCAGCGTGGAGAATGCCTCATGTTGGGCATGCCGAGGCCCAAGATGTGTGGTGTGGTACTTGGCCCTACCCCAAACCATGCATAATGTGCGTACAGCAAGCAGGAGCTGTGAGGCAGTGGCCTCGGATCAACCCGCTAACCCACCGGGGCAGACAGGGCCTGCTTGAATGACTCTCGCCGCTCCGCGCTGAGCAAGAACATGGCACCGATTCCGGCACTCAGCAAAACGATCCACGTGCGCGGTCGTCGCAGGACTGGACGTCTCAATTCGTAGCGCATGCTTGATTCCACAGCCCGGATAAAATGCCAGCACGACGAACATATGTGGTGGTTAGATCGGTTGCCCATCCCTGTTGACCGGCTTCTGACCCGAACGTACAAATTATGTTTTGGGAGCAAAAGACGCTTTAATAAGTAAATCTGACTGGCTGGAGCACATTCTACCGTGTCAAGCAATGGGGTGAAATCCGTATTTGTCGAGTAGGAGTCATAATCAACAACTATCCAGCGTTGTTCGCTTCAACCTCATAAAACCTTTTGAGTCTAAGACCTCAACCAAAATGGGGCGCTCGGGGGGCTCAGAAGAGGAGACGGATGACATCCAAAATGGAGCCATCATCACGCCGCAGTGCGTGCTGTGTGGAGGATGTTTTTGCATGGCAGCACATGCCATGCACGCTGGACACCTGCATGTCACTGGGGCTGGCTGTGTGCTGTGCTCAAAGTACAGACGTCGGTGCTCGATGCATGCGTGCTTTACACACACACCACCACCTGTGTTCCTCAACCACCAGCAACCCTGGGTGGACCAAACACGCCCATACACTGTGCCCATACCCAAGCACGCCCATATCCTGTGCAGGTTTGCGTTCGGCATGACAGGCCAGGGCCGTGGGAGTGTGGCCTACCTGGAGGGTGACAGTGTGATGTACCCTGTGGGCGTGCACATGGCCCTGTACACCCCCTCCACTGAGGAGGTGCGTGTCGTCACAAACAGGTTGCCTGATGTGGCACTTTGATGCAAGCACCAATCATGCGCGTGGTGTTGTACACGCAGCATGCAGTGTTTGGTGCTCGCCGCATGTCATGCACGCAGCGTATGTTACATACCACACATTATGCATGCGGCCGCTCCACACACCACGCACCACTCACCCCGCACCCCTTCAACCCCCGGCCCCTTCCTCCCCCATCCTCCCCCCAACGCACGCACGCACGCACACGCACACACGCACACGCGCAGATGCGGCTCACGGTGTTGGGTGAGAAGGTGCGCACCGCCGTCGCTGTCTCGGTGTCCAACAACCACAAGTACTTTGCGGTGGTGGAGGAGGTGGTGAGCGAGCTGGAAGGCGGTACAAGTACTGCCGAGGGGGCGGGCGGTACAGGCGGTACGGGTGGCGGTACAGCGGAGGGCGGCGGGACGGCGGCGGGGCCGGGGGCC
>QAXD01000163.1:138155-148714 GCA_004335575.1 Haematococcus sp. NG2 | reverse complement strand
GTGGGGGGGTGGGGGGTAGGTTGCGTCGGAGCAGAGTTGTGCTGCACCAGGCCTGTATACCAAGCCATACACCAGGCTTTCGTTTCATGGAGACCCGACCTGCTATGATGCATCTCCATGAAGCTGGTGATATGACAATGTGCATCCCCATACAGCGGATCTCTTCCGACGCATCCCCACACCGTCCTCTGATCGGGTGCGACACAACCACATCATCCGATCTGAGTCGATCTGGCCTGATCTGATCTGATCTGACATAACCCCAGATCCGGTTCGAGCGGCTGCGTGCTGCGGGGGCCAAGCTGTCCGAGCTGGCAGGGCTACTGGGCACTGCCAAGTCTGAGGCGGAGTATGCTGCTTTCAGGGGCGCGCAGGTGGGCCGGCTGACTTGATGCATATGTTCTTATATATAAAGCATGGTACATATCGAATATACACTGCCCTCGTACAACATAGTAATAATGTAAGCTGCTTTCAGGGGCGCACAGGTGGGCCGCCTGGCTTGATGTATACTGTACATGTTCTTATGTTATATAATTTACTTTCCATAGTGTACACGTACCTGATAGCCTGCAAACATGCTGTGCCTGAGGCGGAGTATGCCGCGTTCAGGGGCGCGCAGGTGGGCCGCCTGGCTTGATGTACGATTTCTGCCTACATGGTTGCACGCGCACACACGTGCCCAAACCGGCACGCGCTCCCGCACGGTTGCCTAAACTGGCACGCGCTCCCGTACGGTTGTCTGAACTGGCCCACAACCGCACACGCGTGCCTAAACCGGCACATGTTTGCACACATGGTTGCCTAAACCGGCACCCGCTCACACACGCTTGCCTGCACAGGCGCTGCGCGACGCGGTGGCGCGCCTGGAGGGCGACCTAAGCAAGACGCGCGCGGAGCTCGCAGCGCGGGAGGCGGAGGCAGAGGCGGCGCGGGCCGCGGCGGCTGATAAGGAGCGGGCGATCGTCAAGGTGAGTTCTGATGAGGAGTTTACGGTGTTAAAGTTTGTCGCCTGCTTAAGACGCACAGCGCTTGACCAGTGTCCCACGTTGCCTACTGAACACGCACGCCCCTGGACCGACACGCCCACATTGCCTGCTCAAGCCGCGCTGCCACCTGCTTAAGACACACGCCCCTGGACCGGCGCCCCCACACTGTTGCCTACTGAAGCCAGCCCCGCTGTTTCTCGCTTGAGCCCCGCTGTCGCCTGCCTAAGACACACGTCCCCGCGTTGCCTGCCTGAGCCCTGCTGTCGCCTGCTTCAGACGCACACCCCTGGACCACGGGCAACCTGTCGCCTGCTCAAGATGCACAGCGGTTGACTTGTGAACCCCCCCTGTTGCCTACTGAAGCCAGCCCCACTGTTGCCTGCTCCAGTCCCGCTGTCGCCGGCCTAAGACGCACGCCCCCACACACACGTTGCCTGATCAGGCTCTGGAGGGCGCGCACATGAACGCGGCGGAGGAGCTGGAGGCGCTGTTTGACGCGCGGCTGGCGCTGGAGGCGGAGAAGGCGCGGGCAGCAGTGGCCAAGGCGGACGACAGGTGGGGGGTAGTTTCTGGTTTAGGGTTTAGGGGCGGTTCAAAATTAGGGTTTAGGGATGGTTCAGAAAGAGGTTTTAGGGTTTGGAGGGGTTTGGGAGAGGGTGCGCGGGGCGGTGGCAAAGGCGGACGACAGGTGGGGGCTAATTCAGGGTTTGGGGGCAGTAAGGTTTAGGGTTTAGGGGGTTTAGGGTTCAGGGGCGCTAGGGTTTAGGGTTTGGCTGGGGATTTATATGGAGGGTGAGTTTCTAAGGCCAAGCCAAAGGGGGACGACAAGTTGTGCAGGGCCATCAATACTTGAATGAGATTCGCCTGTGCACGAAGCTGTCTGATCACTGAACGTAAACTTTGTATCTGCCATCTGGCTACATGACTACTGCTGGGCTGTGGCATCCACGCCTGTTAGTGGGCGTATCTTTGCTTGTTTGTTTGTTCTGGGCTGTTGCACTGCTGCACTGCTGTACTGCTGCACTGCTGTACCGCTGCGCTGTTGTACCGCTGCACCGCGTCTGTACCGCAGGTACTACCGGCTTCAGGAAGACATGGAGCGCGTGAAAGCGCGGCATGCGGTATGCTTTATTACTATTATTACCCTTTGCTGGTATGCGGTACGCGACCATGTGCATGTGCTGCCATGCTGCTTGCGTGCACGCCCCTCGTCCTTTCTGAGGAGATCTCACTCAAGGGGTCTGAAAACCAAGCCTCTCCCAACCACCCGCTATATCACCCACTGCCCTTGCCCATCTACTTTCAACCCTCCAGACACGTCTAGCACACAACCAGCGCCACATCCCGTGCCCCCTTTATGGATATCTAGTGCTCGAGTATCGATGTGTTACAGATGTATCACGTGTGCGCACACAGGCGGAGGTGGCGGCGTTGAAGCAGGCGCACGTGGTGGCGCTCCAGGTGCTTGGGTGCTTGGGTGGGCTCATTGGCTCGGGGAGTGATGCATGCTCAGTCTTGGGTTTAGGGTTTGGGTTCAGGGTTTAGGGTTTAGGCCTAAACCTGGGCGTGGGCGTGTGGGTGGGGTCGCTGGCTGGAGGAGTGATGCATGCACAGTGGGCATGTGGGGTGGTGGGGCTCGGGGGTGATGGATGCTCAGTAGGTGTGGGCGGGATGGTGGGCTTAAGGGATGATGGGTAGGCGTGGTTCTGTGCCATACCGTTTCTGGAGTGCCTGTTTCCATCTTAACAAAACCCTGAAACCCCAAACCCTTGAACCCTAAACCCCGTTCTATAAAGAGTGCCTGGTGCCATGGTAACACTGTTATTGAGGCAACCGGGCAGCGGCAATGTGTCAGCCACCGGCCACACCAGTGGCAGGCAGTGCAGCGTTTCGCTCCAGATTCATGTACTGGGTATGCCCTATTATCTGCCGTCTGGCTTTGAGGGATTAGTTGCAGGCAGGCCGTAGGAGCATCGATGCAGCCCGAACGGCTGCGATGCAACACCCCAAACCCTAAACCCTAAGACCCTAAACCCTTGAACCCTACACCCTCAATTACCTCCACCCTACACCCTGCAAACCCTAAACCCTCCTCCCTACAAAACCTCCACCCTACACCCTACACCCCCAACCCTCCACCCTACAAACCCTACACCCTACACCCTACACCCTACAAACCCTAACCCCTGAACCCTAAACCCTACAAACCCTGCACCCTGAACCCTGAACCCTAAACCGTACGCAGGCCATGGAGGTCAAGATCGAGGAGGCGCGCAAGCTGAGGGCGGACGAGGAACACTTTTGGGAGGAGTATGCCGTGCAGGTGTGTACTGCCCGACATTGCCCTGCTCTGTACCGCCTCTGCCTTGCACTGTACTGCCTGGCATTTGTACTGCTCTGCACCGCCTCTGCCTTGCATAGTACGGCCTTGCATTTGTACTGCCTGACATCGTACTGCTCTGCACCGCCTCTGCCTTGCATAGCACGGCCTTGCATTTGTACTGCCTGACATCGTACTGCTCTGTACTGCCTCTGCCTTGCATAGCACGGCCTTGCGTTGTACCGGTCTGCACCGCCTTGTGATGTACCGCCTTGCGTTGTACCTCTCTGCACCCATTGCGTTGTCCTGCTCTGTACCGCCTGCCATCGTACCGCTCTGCACCGCCTTACCACACACGCATACACACACATGACGTCAGGCCATTATACACTATACCTCCCCCACCCCCGCCCACACACGTGTGTGTGTGCGCATGCGTGCGCGACGTGACACCTGCACACGCACGCACGCGCACGCATGCACACGCACACGTGCGCACACACGCAGACATGTGCACGCAAGGCCTAAACCCTCAACCCTGAACCCTAAACCCTGAACCCAGGCGGAGGCGGACTACGACGACGTGACCGGCCGCATGGGTGCCGCCATGACCGTGGCTGCGAGCGCGGCCGAGGCGCGAGAGGCGCGGCTGAAGGCCGACCTCAACCTCCTCAAGCGCACCACGCTCAGGCTCAAGGTGTGCATGGGGTATGGGGTTTACTATGGGGTTTAAGGTTTAGGGTTTAGCAACCCTGCCTGCAATCCTGGCTTTCTTGATGGGGCTCTCCTCACGCTCAGGCTTAAGGTGTGTATTGGGAAGGGAGGGAAAGGAGAGGAAGGGAAAGGGAAGGAAGGGAAAGGAAGGGGAGAGAAGGAATTGGAACAGAAGGAACGGAAAGGGAAGTGAAGGGTAAGGGAAGGGAAGGCCAGAGAAAGGGAAAGAAAGGGAAAGCAAAGGGAAGCAAAAGAAGGGAAAGGGAAGGGAAGGGGCTACACCCGATGAGAAGGCGCTAAAACCCTGAAATCCTAAACGGCGTAAACGCTAAACCCTAAACGCAGGGCGAGAAGGCGCTGGACGCGAAAAAAGCGGCAGGGCTGCTGCGCGACAACGAGAAGCTGAGGGACGCGCTGGACGTGGCCGCGTCCAAGGTTGGTGGGCGGGCGGTTGGTTCTGTTGGTCGGTTGGTCCTGTTGGTCGGTTGGTTCTGTTGGTCGGTTGGTGGGCGGGCGGTGGATTCGGTTGATTCGGTTGATGGGCGGGCGGGCGGTTGAGGGTCTGTTGGTCTGTTGGTGGGCGGGCGGTTGGTTGGTTGTGTTGGTCTGTTGGTGGGCGGGCGGTTGATTCTGTTGGCCTGTTGGTTGAGGGGCGGTTGATTCTGCTCCGGGTGGTTGCTGGTGGGGTGGCTGTGGTTGTGGTTGTGGGCCTTTGGTTTGTTGCTTTGTGTGATGCACTTGAATGAGTGCCTTGCCTGCTGCTGGATGTACTGCAAGTAGATGTACTGCAAGTAGATGTACTGCAAGTAGATCTACTGCAAGTACTGTTAGTGCGCTTGCTGGGCGCATCACTGAATGTAGTGCTGCTGGACATGGGGTTCGAGGTGTGGAGGTGGGGGACGCAGGCATGAGTTGAGGCGCGCACAAAAGTGTGAGGGTGCGTGTGTGTTGTTGATGTTGCTGTTCTTTCAGCAGTCGAAGACACCAGTCAAGGCCTGTGTGTGTGTGCGTGCTGCCGCAGATCTCCACACTGCAACGCGAGCTGGAGGAGCGGGAGGCAGTAATGCAGGCATCCCATGAACAGGTGCGCGTGTAGGGTTCAGGGTTTTAAGGTTTAAGGGGGTCTAGGGTTCTAGGCGTTTAAGGTATTGGGGGTGCGGGTTTATGGTATTGGGGTTTGGGGTTTTGGGGGTCACGCTGCTTGATTCTACTCCTTGCATGCTTTGCGTGATGTGTCTCCGTTGCTGCGTGCATGGGAGGCATCGCCCTGCATGCAGTACGCAGCTTATGTTTTGATGATCCGTATTCATTATCAAGTATCAACGCTCCTGCTTGATGTGGGCCTTCAGGACTCACCAACTTTGTTTGCGCTGCGTGATGGTCACCTTCTGGTCTCAACGCTGACCATGTGCCCCATCTGAGCCCTAACTCTTAGCCTTAAACTCTAAAGCACTAAACCCTAAAACCCTAAACCCTGAACCCTGACACCCTAAACCCTGAACCCTACACCATGTGCCCCTCATGCGCTGCGTGCAGATGTCAGCTATGCGCGCCAAGGTGACTGACCTGGAGAAGCACAAGTTTGTGCTGGCATACAAGGTGGGTGGTGGTGTGCATTTGGTGCGCATGTGATGCACACGTGATGCGCATGGGACATGCATGCGATGTGCATGTGATGCGCATTCAATGGCGTACAAGGTGGGTGGGGCCCACACCAAACCCTAAACCCTGAATTGGGAATAGGGCAAGTGATGTGCATGGGATGCGCACGTGATGCATATGCGATGTGCATGTAAGACGCACGTGATGTGCATGGGATGCGCACGTGATGCATATGCGATGTGCATGTAAGACGCACGTGATGTGCATGGGATGCGCATGTGATGCATATGCGATGTGCATGTAAGACGCACGTGATGTGCATGGGATGCGCATGTGATGTGCATTTGATGCGCGCATGGAATGCGCATGTGATGCGCATGCGGTGTGCATCAGTGCATATACGTCATTCCTGCCGCGGGCAAAGGGCTTGCACATCCTGCAGCTTTGTTACGATGACGCACCTGGCATGTGTCTCTGTGCACACACATGCCCACAACTCGCATAACCTGATTTTGCTTTGTTTCTTTCGTTTTTATCCATAACCCAAACACACACCCAAACATGAACATGGCGCGCTCTCTCAAGTGTAACACCCCTTACCCTATTACATGGCCCGCAGGCCGAGGCGGCGGCGGCTGAGCTGGAGCCCACACAGGCACAGCTCACCAACCTAGCGGAGAAGCTGGAGGTGGGTAGATCCTAAACCCTGCTGAACCCTAGAACCTAGAAGCTAAACCCTAGAACCTAAACCCTGAAGAAGCAGTGAGGTAGATGTGGGGTAATTTCTAAACCCTAAACCCTAAAGAAGCTGGGAGAAGCTGGGAGAAGCTGGGAGTGAGATAGATCCTGAACCCTAAACCCTAAACCCTAAAAAAGCTGGAGGTGGGGCAGATCCTAAACTATAAACCCTAAAGAAGCTGGGAGTGGGGCAGATCCTACACCCTAAACCCTAGAAGCTTCCTCAAAGAGTCCTCACAAAGTCCCTAGACCCTAACTGAACCCTTCTTACAATTTGTGCGCAGGCCCATGACGGCGAGCTGGTGCGCAGCCTGTCCACCATCCACAGCCTGGAGCGGCAGCTGGCAGGTAATAATAGTAGTAGTAACAATAATAAGAATAAGAATAAGAATAAGAACAAGAACAACAATAAGAATAGTAAGCCTGGAGCGGCAGTTGGCAGGTAATAACGATATAAATATGGCTTTGATAATGATTCAGGCTCCGGTATGCAGAAACGTCTGGGAAACGCCGTGCTGTTACTCTTGTTGTTGTTATTTGATAATCATAACACAGCTGGCAGGTGCATGGGCGCTGATATTGGGTGTTGTGTGTTTCTGCTCCTGCTGTGCGGTGAGACTGCGGTCTCTCCGAGAGTGCCACTCGGCGGCACCCTTGACCTACACCTGATGAGTAGCCCTGAACCATTCGTACATCCTGGGCCATCATTGCTACACAGTATATATTCATTGCGTTATTGTCATCTATGATGTTATACACATGTGCATTTACCTGCAGAGCGCGACGCAGCGCTGCGCACGCTCAAGGCGGAGCTGCGCGCGGCCCAGCTGCGCAACACGCATGCGGCGGGGCTGCTGCGGCTGGTGAGGTGGTGTAGCCCCTATGTGGCGTATCGCTCCAGATATATATACTGGCTACATCCCCTACTTTGTGCAATCTGGCTTTCATGAAAGGGGTGAAGGATTTGCTACAGTGAGGCAGGTGGTTGGCACCTGCATGGTTTACAAGTGTGCCAACCATAAGCTCCCAACCCAATACAACAATCTGATGGGCAGAGTGTCCTGGATCCGTTGCATGTCTGAGACTGTGCTGCTGCGGCTGGTGAGGCAGTGTAGCCGTCAGGGTTGCGTTCCTATGGTTTCATTAGGCCTAAAAACGGCTGCTGCGGCTGGTGAGGCAGGCGGAGTGCCCTGCATCCGCTGCATGACTTTCCCTTTCTCTTTTCTTTTCCGTTCACCGTTCCCTTCCCCTCTCCCTTTCCCTTCCCCACTCCCCTTCCATGTCCTTTACTTTCCGCTCCTTTCCTTTCTTTCAGGTGGCCAGCGACGTGGCGAGCGTGGTGCACGCGAGTGATGCCAAGGGCAGTGCGCCCGGGGCAGCGGGCTCCAAGAGCGCGCGGCAGCTGGGGCTGGAGGTAATAATAATAACAACAATAAGAATAAGAACAAGAACAATAGTAATAACCAGGGGTCCTGAGAGTGGGGGCGGCGGGCTCCAAGAGCGCGCGGCAGCTGGGGCTGGAGGTGGGTGTGATAGTTATCTAGTAAGGGGTCTGATACAGTAAGGTGTTCAATAACGGGTCCAGTAAGCCTTCCTACAAGGGGTCTAGTTCTACTGCTGTACCGCTGCTGTACCACTGTAACATTGTACTGCCATACTGCCGCTATACCACCATGCTGTCATACCGCTGCTATACCATCATACTGTTGCACCGCCATACTTTTGTACTGCCATACCGCCTTACCGCCGCTGTACCGCCGTACCGCCGTACCGCGCAGGAGCTGTACCGCAAGTACGTGGCGAGCGGCGGGTTTGACGCGGGCGCGGTGGCGAGCGGGGACGCGGTGGCGGGCGAGCTCGCACGCCACCTGCACATGGCCGAGCTGCGGACAGCACTCATGTCGCACAGGTGTGAACAAAAAAGATTCAACACCGGTAAATACAGTATAACACTAATAATAAGAACACCAGATCCTTGCACGCCACCTGCACATGGCGGAGCTGCGCACGGCGCTCATGTCACATAGGTGGGTGTGAACAAGAATGATAAGTTGATAACAATAATAATGATAATATTGTCATGATAATAATATCAGTAATGGCAATAATTGCACGCCACCTGCACATGGCCGAGCTGCGGACAGCACTCATGTCACACAGGCGAGTGTGAACAATGATATTGTAAATAATGATGCTACTAATGATGAAATATCAAGTTATCGTGAGCAGGCACACCAAGTTATCGATGAACCAACCATCCACCCTGTTTTTCTTACCTGCACCATTCAACCTGAACCCTATCCCTCAAAACCCTGATTCCTGAAACCCTGAACCCTGACCCTAATTCCTTAAGTCACGAACCCTGACTCTAATTCCTGAAACCCTGAATTCTAACCCTAAGCCCTAAAACCCTGGACCCTAACCCCTGATTCCCAAAACCCTGATCCCTGAAACCCTGATCCCTGAAACCCCGAACCCTAAACCCTCAACCCTGATTCCTGAAACCCTGAACCCTAAGACCTGAACACTCATCTCTAAACCTGAACCCTGAAACCCAAACCTAAACCCTGAACCCTGACCCCCGCCCAACCCGTAGGCTTGATGAGGAGAAGAAGGCGCGGGGAGGGTCGTCCTCACGCGCGGTCGCACAGAACGTCACACTGCTCCGGGAGCTGCAGGTGTGAGGATATTGGGGTCAGGGTTGAGGGTTGGGGTCAGGATTTAGGGTTGAGTAGGGTTCAGGGTTTACCCGCACCGCACGCAGCTTCTCCGTTTCAGTGCCGTTCACGCCGTTTTTCACACCACCGCCTCGCCCCTGCCCATGTGTGTGCCGCCCTACCGCTGTATACCGCTGTATACTGCCAATACCGCTGTACTGCCCATATCGCACGTACCACCGTACTGTCCATACCATTGTACCGCCATACCGCCCGTACCGCTCCATACTGCCCCGTACCGCATGTACCGCCTGTACCGCAGGTCGCGGCGCAGGACAACCGCGCGCTGGCGGCACAGCTGGCTGAGGCAAGAGCTGCGCTACGAGACCTGTCCACCCGGTGAGTTAAAAATTGGGAAATTTTGAACGGTTTGGGTTTAGGTCTGAGGGTTTAGGGCTGAGGGTTTAGGGCTGAGGCAAGAGCTGCGCTACGTGACCTGTCCACACGGTGAGTGGAGATTTGAATTTCGAACACTTGTTTTAGGGTTTAGGTCTGAGGGTTTAGGTCTGAGGGTTAAGGGCTGAGGCAAGAGCCGCTCTGCGTGACCTGTCCACCCGGTGAGAGGGGATTTGAATTTTGAATGGTCAGGGTTTAGGTCTGAGGGTTTAGGGCCGGGGTTGTTGAGGGCTTACGGTTTGGGCTGAGGATTAAGCCGGGTGGTTGATGGTTGAGGGTTTGCGGTGGGGTTGGTTTGGGATTAAGGGTTTAAAGCCGGGTGGTCGAGTTTGAAGGGTTTAGGGTGGGGTTGGTTGAGGGGTTAGGGTTTGGGGTGGAGATGGCTGGAGGGTGGGTTTGAGGTGGAGGTGGGGGCAGGGGAGGGGCGCTTAGATATTTGTGCAGATATTTGTGTAGATATTTGTGTAGATATTTGTGCAGTGAGGTACACCATCTAGTGGCGGGCAAGGTAAGGTCATGCTTACTCGGGATTGAGGAGGGGTTGGGAGGCTACAGGTTAGTGTTCAGGGCTAGGGTCTAAATCCTACAAGGGAATAAGGAGGGGCTGGGAGGGCGGGGGTGTTCGTGTTGCCGCAAGCAGCGCCCAACCTGCCCCTACCATCTTTCAGATCCCCCCGCCCCCACCGCCACACCGCACACACCATCCCCCAGATACACACCCCCCACTACCACACCGCACGCACCACCAACAAAAAGGACAACACTATGCGGATCACCAGGGCCCTAAACCCTGAACTCAAACCGTAAACCCTAACCTCAACCCCTAAACCCCAACCAACCCACAGGCACCAGCTGCTGGAGGCACGGCTACGCGGGGTGGGGTGGGAGGATGACGGTACAGGCAATACAGGCGGTACAGGCGGTACGGGCGGTACGTCCCGCCCCCAGTCCGCGGCCCCCGGGGCCTCCAACGGCGCCGCGGGGGGCCGTACCGCGGGCGGTACAGGCCGTACCGCGGGCGGCGGTACAGGCGGTACGGGCGGTACGTCCCGCCCCGGCAGCGCGCGGCCCGCGTCTCTTATA
>QAXD01000163.1:122896-136554 GCA_004335575.1 Haematococcus sp. NG2 | reverse complement strand
GGGGGCGCGGCGGCCGACGTCCGCGGCGGGGGTGGGCATGCGCGCGTACGTGAACGCCAACCTACGCACGTGGCGGGACACGTGAGGACGTGTGAGAACACGTGTGAGGATGTGTAATGATAGAGTGAGGATGCGTGAGGACGTGTGAGGACGCATGAGGATGTGTGAGGATGTGTGAGAATGAGTGAGGACGTGTGAGAACACGTGAGGCAGTGTGAGAAGGCATGCTGTGCCTGGCAGCCTGACACCTCACAAGCGCACCGGTGAACATGTAGGGGGTTGACATGTGAGGCTGTGTGATGCTATGTGATGGCACGTGAGAGCACATGACCCTGCGTGATGAGCGTGTGAGAACGCATGATGTGATGGCGCGTGGGAGACTGCGCCGGGTAACACGTGATGTGATGGTGCGTGGTCACACGTGATGCTGTGTGATGGCGTGTGAGAACATGTGACGTGACTACGCATGGTCACTCGTGATGGATTGGAAGTGTGCGCGGCACAACCTGTAACCCCGGACACCATGGTTACAGCCGCCTCCGTGGCACTCTGGAGGGGGGGGTGTAACAATGGACCCCCGCCGGCAAGTCACCCCCGTTGTATTCCAATACTTATCCATGTAAAGTCGTGTGTTGGAATCCACACCCCATGTGACAAACCAGCGATGGCGCAACCCCACCATGCACCCATGCACCATTGCGCGCAACCCCACCATCTAATGATCTGATGTGAACCATCTGATCTGATCTGGATGCCCCGCCCCACCACCCGATGACCTGAATCCTCTGATCCGAATCCTCTGATCTGATCTGGACGTCTGGGTGACAGGCGCAGATGCCGGCTCCAGATGTCCTTAAGCTGTATCATGGATGGCGCTGCAGCTGTGGATGTGAATTGGCTCGGCTGGGCCGTGTAGCCAGCAGCCCCACTCCCCTGACCAACTGCTGTATCCAAGGCTGTGGAAACTGGCACGCATCATGTGGTGTTGCAGTTGGTGAATCAGTAGCCATGAGTCTTGTTGTTTGTGGACGACAGACGTGCATCACCAGCTGAATGTTTCCAAATGCAGCAGTGAAGGCTGTGCAGCACAGCGCTAGCACTCCTGCCAGCTGCCTGATAAGAGTGGCGCCTGCCTTCAGGAGTGGGTGGTGTGCACCCCAGTGATACAGCACAACACACCATCACATTGTATTGGCCATCACATTGTTATTATTATTACATCATCACATTGTATTGGCCAAAACGTGCAGGCAAGCGGTGCCATCCATGAGCGTTGAGGCGTACAGAACGGCTGAGAACGGCACTGAACAACAAGTAAGTTGTGCATGGCCTTCATGCAGCAGATGGGCCGCAGCTCCTGCATGCTACGTGTTGTTGTGCCAAAACCCTAATGGTAAGCCCTGCTGCTCTGCAGCGCATGGAAGCTGACGACGCGAATCCTGGTTTATGGTAAAAGTAATTGGCGCAGTCCTGAGCTTGTTAGATGCATATCACATGCATATCACACTGTATGTGTTTGGCGTGATCTGACCTGGAGCGTCTCCATTCGTTCATTCGTGTCATCGGCTTCAAGGCGTGGGCGTCTGAAACGAGGTGGAACAATATGATTATCCATGGCTCTTATAATAAACAACCTTGATGGCTTGGGGATCATGAAGCCGGATTGCTGTGTTTTGTGTGCCTGTTACCTGTGCAAGCACCGTCCACTTGAGCAGCTGGGGCATGCATACTGTGTTTATGTGCTGCTGCATGCATGCATGCAGGCAGCACCCCATCTGCGGCTATGGCGCTGTCAGCTAGCACAGCAGCGGTTGGGATGAGCTACCGAGAGGGCAAGGTGTGTGTGGACTGCGCAGTATGTGCACTGCATGGTCATGTGCCACGACATGCCTGTGCTTGCAAAGAGCTGTCCGTGTCTGCCATGAACCACAACAGTAAGCACATTATGAGCCATAACGCTACACACAGCACGCCAGCTATGGGCGGGGCAAGTCGCGTCTGGGTCAGGGTGCCATGTGCACATGTACAGCCCTGCACGCTGCGGTGCATGAACTTGCTCACAAACAAACAAACAAAGCTACGCCCACTAACAGGCGTGGATTAAGGGGAGGAGCTTGCTCACAACCACACCTGCAGGAGGATGAGGGTAAGCGGCAGCAGAGGGTGTGTGGGCAGGCAGCAGCGGCACCAGGGCAAGGGGCTCCAGGGGCAGGGCAGGCAGCAAGGGAGGCGGACGTTGAAGAGCATGCAGGTGTCAGCCAGCGCAGCCTGATGGACCTGCCAGAGGGGGTGGTGGCACAGGTGGTCGGCCTCATAGGAGACCCCAAGCTCATCCTGCGCGTCAGCAAGGCGCTGCAGTGCGTACTGTTGCATGACGTGGCGAACACCATCAGTGTGTATGCAGCGCCTCTGGCCCGTGGGGCGCTGGCACAAGCACAGCTGCGTGGGCTGCTGTGCGCACGCACGCGGCCACTGACAGTGCGGCTGGATACCACAGGTGCCAGCGCTGAGGAGATGTGCTGTGTGTTGCAGTGCGCAGCCAGCACGCCGCGTGTGGGACCAGATGGAGCTCCACGCGACTGCTGTGTCACAAAAATGCAGATCCAGGTAGGGTTCCGTGCTTCTGCCCTGTGCCTGCGTCATTTGCTCATGTGCCGCATGAGCTGAAGTGCTGCCTGCGTGCTTTTGCAGCTCTGCACATCATCACTGTGTACATGATAACTGTGATGGGCACAAACATACGGACCAGTTGTAGCAACACCCTCTGTGCCATTGCTGTGGCATCACGCAGTGGCATGGAAAAGACGTCACATGCAGCTGGCTGCCGCTGCTGGGCCCTGCATCTCCAGGCCTGCAGTCACTGCACATTGACACCTCCGGCATCTTCAAGTACCTGCCCCAGCGATTCATCGCTGGCCTGGCACAATGCACACGCTTGACACGGTTGGCATTGGCGTGTGGGGTACAGCTGGCACCACCACTGTCCGACTGGCAGCCTGAGGTGCTGCGCGCACAGCTGCCACATGTGAAGGAACTGGAGTACTGGGACTCTGATGAGCGGTTTCAGCCCCTCATCACAGCCCTGGCCCCACAGCTCACTGTATTGGTCGTCCATGCACTGCTGCCTGTGTTGTTGGTGCACACCGCCAAGCACTTGGTCAGCATCAACGTTGACATCCTGGACCAACCAGCCTTGGATTTGCTGCTGCAGCTGCCGGCCCTGGCACATGTGAGAGCAGAGAGCGTATCACTCACGCAGCCTGCCTGCACACCCCCAGCCTCATCATGCTGGCAGAGCTTCATACTGGGTCATGGCAGGGAGTACGGGGGAGTCCGCCTGCAGCAGCTGCTGCTCCTGCTGCCACTCCTGCGCCTCATGCGGCAGCTGAACCTGGGGTCACTCACCATCCCCCTTGCAGCTGGTGCACCTGCTGCTGCTGCTGGTGTTGGTGGTGTAGAGGAGGGGGCTGCCGCAACCGCAGCCGATGCTGCAGAGCTGCGAGCAGCAGCCGTGCTGCAGGACCAGGTGCATTCGGTCGCGTCTGTGCTGGCACACAGGTGGCACGATCCGGTGCATGGGCCCTCATTCATACTTGGCTCGCGACTGCGGCTCAGCTTTGAGGTGCCTGAAGATGCTTCTGCCCCTTCTGTGCACCAGCTGCACGCCGCAGTGCAAGGGCTGTCTCCGCTGCTTGCATCCAAAGTGTCGCACGTGCAGCTACACGTCGTACGCGGTAGGAATGGCAGGAGTGGCCGTGGAGTGCTGGGCGGCTCTACCCTGGAGCTGCTGCTGCAGCTGTGCAGAGGCCGGCTGCAAACGTTGTGGCTCATAGTGCAAGGGGTAGAGCCCAGCTTCTGGACAGTGGTGCGCAGTGCACAGAGCCTGAAGGCTGTGTGGCTGTGGGCCTTCATTTCCGTTGGCGCGAGTAGTGTGCATGGCGCCCTGTCCTTGCCAGCACTGCGTGAGATGTGTGAGGCACGGCAGGAGGCCCCGCTGCTTCTGACACTTAATGGATTTGGTGAAAGGAGTAAGTCTGGGCAGTGGGCCGATGTGGAGCAGGTGGCATCTGAGCTCAACGCTCGCAGCTCAGCTGTGACCATGCTTGTTTCAACTTACTGTAGTTTGTCACTTTCAATGCTGGTGTAAGGGGCAGACGGCTTGTTCGACTTGCTGTAGTTTGTCACTTTCAATGCTGGTGCAAGGGGCAGACGGCGAGGAATGATCACGTGTAATCCCGTATGGGGCATGAGGCACGTGCAGGAGTGGCCATGATCCAACGTAATGCAGACAATGCAGGCATGTTGCATCCCACTGCAATTCAGACATTGCCAAGGGGGCACCAATGGCGGGCATCGGAACACCCCAGGGACAATGCCTTGT
Organism: Haematococcus sp. NG2; assembly: GCA_004335575.1. Taxonomy (NCBI): domain Eukaryota; kingdom Viridiplantae; phylum Chlorophyta; class Chlorophyceae; order Chlamydomonadales; family Haematococcaceae; genus Haematococcus; species Haematococcus sp. NG2. The sequence continues at coordinate 132,173 of QAXD01000163.1, read as the reverse complement.
GAGGGTTTGGTTACAACAACATCGTTACCTGGCCCTTTGCATGCACGCCCATGCAGCACGTGCCATGCCCTCAAGCCCCTGTACCAAATCTGCTGCATGCAACAGCAGCCATGTGCTGTGCTGCCTACTGCGCTGTAGAGGGTCCACACAACATGTGATAGCAATTCAAGCACTACCATGTGTTGTGCCACCTGACTGTACCACCAGACACACCCTGACCTTGCTGAGCACTGTACTGCGCTGTACTTCACTGTACTGTGCTGTACTGCGCTGCCTCAGGCTGTACGGCACCATGCCAAGGTTGTTAAGCTTACACAGGAGTAGCCTGGAAAGAGCACCATCCTCCCAAGGGCCAACCCACAGTGCTAAGAGTCGCATGGTATTGCATGCAGCACCTCGACGCAGCACCACCACCACCACCACACTGCAGCAGCAGCAGCAAACAACAGCACCCAACAGCAAAGCACAGCTGAGCACTCATCCAACGCCTAGCCTGGCCGTGTTGCTCCTCCCCCCTTGCCATCCTGCCCCTCCCCACCCTACCCCTGCCCCATCCCCTCTCTCTCACAGCATCCCCAGCGCCATGGTTTGATGGCCCGGCGTTGCGTATTCAGTCTTGGCCAGCAATTTCCTGGGAACCTGTACCCCCCTTGCCTGTACCTCCTTTCTCTCCCACAGCTATTCCGCGCCTCAGCCGCATGGAACACCCCCCCCCCCCCCCCANNACCCCCCCCCCCCCCCTCCACAGCACCCCCAGCGCCATGGTTTGGTGGGCCGGTGTTGCGTATGCAGTCTTTAGGGTTTAATCAGAGGGTGGCACTCCAGCTCTCACAGCACCCCCAGCGCCTTGGCTGCGTGGTCCAGGTGGTCATCCATGAAGGTGGAGATGAAGAAGTAGGAGTGGTCGTACCCCTCCTGTGCACATGGAGGGTTCAGGAATTCAGGGGGAGGAATTCAGGGTTCTAGGGTTTAGGGGGGCTTTGAGGGTTTAGGGATGTTTAGGGCTTAGGATTCAGGATTTGAGTAGGAGTGGTCGTATCCCTCGTGCGCACATGGAGGGTTCAGGGTGCAAGGGTTTAAGGACTTGAGGGGTCGTATGATGCTATCGTGACGTTTCAAACGACGCCATGTTCCACATGGCGCTCTGCTCAAAACGACCTAATGTATTCAAACAGCGTCATGTGTTCTTCATGGATTGTCCCACTGCTTCATGGATTCCGGCATGCAGAACCAGCTGTGAAACGCCGTGTTGTTAAGCATCATGGACTGTTTCCACGCACGCACCTGCATGCGGAGCGTGATAGGGTAGCCGGCCGCCGCGGCTGCCGCCTGCAGCGCACCAGGGGCCAGCTGGGTGGGCAGAAAGGAGTCCGCGGAACCCTGTGGGTGCATGATATAGCTTGTTCTTATACCATGTTCATACACATTTACATACACTTACATACACATTTACATACAACATGAGATTCATACACATTTACATACAGTACATATATGGCACTCTTGTTGCGTGCACACATGGGATTTGTGGTTTAGGGTGTAGGGTATGTTCGGAATTTAGTTCATGTCCATGGCCACGGGCTTTGTGGACATGAACTAAATCCCGAACATACCCTACACCCTGGGGTGCAACACGTGGGTGCACACGTGGGGTTTGGGGTTCAGGGTTTAAGTTTTAGGGTGCAGGGTTTAATCGGGGCTTAGTGTATTCGAAAGGTCCGCGGAGCCCTGCGGGTGCATGGTATAACACTCTTGTTAGCGTGCACACATGGGCTTTGGGGTTTAGTGTTTAGGGTGATTTGAGATTTACAGGGTTCAGGGTTCAGGGTTTAATCGGAATTCAGTTCATTTGGGATGTTCTCAGAGCCCTGTGGGTGCACGCATGGGTTTTTGCATGAGATGATGATCCGCCCGTGACTGGCTGACGGCTTGTGTAATAACATACACGAACACGGTTGTAAGGGGTGGTGGGTGCGTAGGGAATTAGGGTTTAGGGTATAGGGTTTAGTCGATATTTATGGGGGTTAGGGGTTAGGGTTTAGGGTTGAAGGTTATAATAAGGTACTATTCGAAATTAGTTCATTCGGGATGTCTGTGGAGCCCTGTGCATGCAGACATGAGGTTTCATTTGGGATCCGGGTTTAGCGAGTTTGGGTGTGTTGAGGATGAGGCTTGGACCTCAGTGGGCTGGGGTATGGGGTGTGTGTGGGTGCACTGCGCGCATGGGTTTTGTTGGCGTGATCGTGTGTGTGGTCATCTGTGCACCCATGCACTCATGCAACACACCATGTCGTCCAAGTGACACGCATGCACCCATGTGACCATGCACCCATGCAACACACCCGCGCAAACCCATGCAATCCCATCGTTTCACGACCCCAAAACCCCAAGCCCTTCAACCACCCAGCCTCAAACCTTCAAACCTTCGACCACCCCCTAAACCCTAAACCCTGCGACCTCCAACCCTAAATCCTAAACCCTTCAACCACCTAGCCCTAAACCCTGCGACCTCCAACCCTAAATCCTCAACCCTCAACCCTCACCTGGTCTACCAGCAGTGGCAGGTGTGGGCCAGTGTAACTTTTCATCAGCTCAGTCGCGTCGTGTGCGGCCCACGCAGCCTTATCCTCGCCCAGATAGCCTGAAGGGAGCAAAAGGGCAGCATGGATCTCAGGGTTAGTTTCAGGGCTTCAAGAGGGAACGGTTTAGGGGGGAAGGGCTCAGGGGCAAGGGTTTAGGGCTGCGGAGATTCAGGGGTTCGAGCCCTACACCCTAGACCCTGAAACCCATAGGCCGCCTCAACCCTACACCCTAGAAACTGAGCCCTAAGCCCTACACCCTACACCCTACACCCTACACCCACCCACCCACCCACCAGTGAACGCCTTGATTCCCCAGGGGACGGCGCAGGGGTTGCAGATGGGCGCGAACGCAGACACCGACTTGTACCTGCGACACAGCCGGGGTTTAGGGTCCATGGGGTTAGGGTGTAGGGTTCAAGGTTCAGGGTGTAGGATCTGGGGTTCAGGGTTAGGGTTTGGGGCTCAGGGTTGGGGGTTCGTGCCTCACTTGGTTGGGTTCTTCAGTGCGAGCGTCAGTGCGCCATGGCCGCCCATAGAGTGACCGCTGATGCTCACACGGCCCATGTCCAGCTGGCCATTGAAGTGTGACGCCAGCACAGAGGGCAGCTCCTGCGGCCGTGTTTAGGGTTTAATGGTTTAGGGGTTGAAGGATTTGAGGGTTTAGGGTTTGAGGGCTTAGGGTTTCAGGGTTTAGGGTTTAGGGTTTATGGTTCAAGGGTTGAGGGTTGAATGGTTTGAGGTTTAGGGTTCAAGGGTTTGGGGTTTAGGGTTCAAGGGTTTGAGAGCTTTAGGGTTGATGGCAGAAGGGTTTAGGGCGCAGGAGGGCAGCTCATGGGTGATAAATCTGCGTAAAGATATCTGTGCGATGTACCGTACTCTGAGCTTGCTTTAGTTTATTTCTACGACTTGTAGCCGTACGTACTCCGCACACAACTGTGTAACCAAGCCTAGAGTCGTGCCCACATACTACTTCACACATGTGCGATGAGGTCTCTCATACCCTCATACATAGCCCGCGTACCTGTGTGATGAAGTTGCTCACACCACAACGTAACTGTGGCATTGAAAACCTCCCATACCCTAACTGCAGCCTTTGCTCCAAGTTAATGTACTGGTATGCCCTGTTATTTGCAATCCGGCTTTTAGGGATCCGTTACAATAGCATACTTGTGTGTTGAATGAAGTCTCTCACACCATAATGACGATAACGTACCCGCGTGATGAGGCCTCTCATACCATAACGCACAGGTCACACAGGCAGTGCCTGGTCACACAGGTCACACAGGCAGTACACCACACAGGTCACACAGGCAGTACCTGCGTGATGAAGTCTCTCATACCATAAAGTCCTACCATAAATGTAGCGTATTGCTCCAGATTCATGAAGTGGGTACGCGCAACTATGTGCAACCTGACGTTTATGGAATTCTTATAACTGTTATAATTGCTAATAAGTAATAACATACCTGCGTGATGAAGTCGTACATGCGCCAGTGGGTGGCCCACTTGGGCTGAGTGGCGTTGAGGTAGAAGCCCGCACCCACACCAAAGTCCCAGGACTCGGCCTCACCCTCCACACCCGCACCACGGGGCGACGTGTCTGTGTGAGAAACACACACATGTGTGTGATGTTCAATGGGCATGCGTCGTGTGCGCGTGTGCGTGCGCGCACACGTGTGTGTGGGCGGGGCTGGGGGTGGTACATTGTGTGTGTGGTTTACGTGTCTGCGTGTGCATGTGTGTGGAGTTTGCAAGGGTTGCAGGGATCAGGGTTGGAGGGGTCAGGGTTGTAGGGTTCAGGGTTCTTCTGGGTAAGAGGGTTCAGGATTGTACGTAGGGTTTAGGGTTGGAGGGAAAGGGGGTGTATGTAAGGATCAGGGTTGTACGCAGGGTTCAGGGTTAGGGTTTAGGGTTGTATGTAGGGGTCCAGGGTTAGGAGGGCTCAGGGTTGTTGTAGGGTGCAGGGTTGTACGTAGGGTTCAGGGTTGGGGGGTTCAGGGTTGCAGGGTGCACAATAAGGGTAGTGACACAAGAGGGTTGGAATTTGGGGTTTCAGGGCTCAGCAATGTTTCAGGGTTTTGGGGTGCGGGTGTACCCCAACCCTAAACCCTAAAACCTAAAACCCAACCCTAAACCCTAAAACCTAAAACCCTAAATGTAAACCCTGAAATCGCAAATTTTTTGACTTCAGTGTCCGTATACAGAATAACAACTCGGAAGTCGAATACGAAAACGAAACCCAATGTGACCGCTCTCTAACCTGCTATACATAAAGGAAGTAGCCTGCTATTAATACATGCACCATTCTGGACATTCCAACCGCCGTCGTGGATGGTACTGATGCATCAACATGCTGGCATGGATGCTGCAGCATGCGTCATATCAGGATGACTAATCAGGTGCACCCGGCCTATCATTCATTCTCATCAACTCCAACATAAAACCTCAAACTCCACAAAAAACTGAAGCGCCACACGAATGTGGGCTGCGTTTGGCGCTTCAGTTTTTGGTGGAGTTTGAGATTTTACGGGGAATTTGAGAGTTGATGTGGAGAATGAGATTTTATGTGGATTTTATCAACTCCACAAACAGCTCGAATGCCACAAGGATCACACCGCCAAAAACCTCAAACGCCACAAAAACCAACTCCACAAAAAAACACCAACACGTCAACCACCAGGCGCCACCAGCGCGATGCTATTGAATGGCTATGCAGAAGATCACCATGCCATGGTGATCAATCGTCCGATTCAATTCTATTGCATAACCACTATAACCACTCTATTGCATTCAATAACGCCACCCACCAGGCGCTACCAGTGCGATTCCCAGCTGAGCTGCACGCCGCTGTGCACCTGCCACATGCAGTTCACGACGCAGCCGTTGCTCAGTTAAGACTGTTAAGACAGCGTGTGTGGTGGATATATGTGTGTAGGCATGTGGTATGTGTGTGAGGCATGCAGTTGCGCAGTGTGCAAATGGCAGCGCAGCCTTTGCTTAGTTCAACGGTATGTGTGAGGCGATTGGTGCGTGTGTGGTTGTACATGTGTAGGTTCAGGGTTTAGGGAGTATGTATGGGATTCAGGTGTAGGCTGTGTCTGAGGCATGCAGTTCAGCAGTATGCGTGAAGTGTCAAGGTGTGTGTGATTTCAGCAGCGTGCGTGAGGGATGCGTTTAAGCAGAGTGTGTGCTGCTTGTGCGGCACTGCGCTGCTGCTGCTGTGCTGTGCCGGTCCGTGCTGTGCCGTGCTCGCTGCGCGATGCTGTGCGATGCTGTGCTGTGCCGTGTTGTGCTTGGATTTGAGGATGGGCAGGCATGCACATGCAGGTGCACGTGCGCATGAGTGCGGGGCGTCTAATGGCCCCCCATAAGCACCCCCTGCTTGTCTTGCTGCCCGTGTGTGCGCCCTGAACCCTAAACCCTGGATGTGTTCCAGGTAGCACATGCATGAGAACAGGCAGCCAATCAGTAGCAGGTGGCAGGTCTGCACACCTGCTTTCTGGATGAAGTTCTCGTCGGTGCACGTCAGCCCAGACAGCCACAGGAACACAGGCACGGGCCCTTTCTCAGCCGCCGGTGGGAAGTACACGGTGAACGTCTGTGGGGTGGGGGCGGAAATGAGGGACGCGTGCTTTGAGTGAACTGTGGACAGGTGGGGGTGCAACGCCGTTCACTTTTTACTTGTTTGGACAAACTGTGGTCCGGTGCGATCACATGGTCAGCATGCGCATGGTGCGCGTAATCACCATGGGCATGCACAAGTATACATGCCGATGGATAACTCTTAACATGCAGGCAGCAGCAGCAGCAGTTGATTCAGGGTTCAAGGGATAGAGTTTAGGGTTAAGGGCTTAGTGTTTAGAAGCGTGAAAAGCAGCAGCAGCAGCAGCAGGCTGCACCAGCAGTAGCACCAGCAGAGGGGTTAGGGTTAAGGGCCATGATGAAATAGCGGTCAGACGCACCGTGGTGGTGTTGCCCAGGGTGGGGCTGGTGAACTTGTACCGCTTGTTCCAGCCACCGTACTGCTTCCAGGCGTTCGTCTGCGGAGCAACACAATGATGCGCAGCAGTACAACAACGTAACATGACAGCGGCGTATCACGGCAGTACCGATGACACACATCAATGCTGGAACTGGAGATGAAGTTGCAGACGAGCAGTACAGTCACACCCAATGGTCCTAGAGCCAGGCCTGGGCTGCTGGGCATGATCCTCATCTTAACCAGGCTTGTGCGGCTGGGCATGGCGCCTTCAGGGTTTGAAACCCTAAACCCTTGTGCCTACTTGACCAGTTGCTCGTGATCCACCGCCCCACCACCGGAATCTGAGGCCCGGGAGCGGCCGCTTGCCTGACGTTGAGTCATCAGTCATGCTCGCCACTGTGCTTGTGCTGCTGCTTCTCACAGCTAGCGATCAGACCCAAGCAAGACGCGCATGCGGCTCCCATGCAAGCCCATGCAGCCCATGATGCACATGCAAAACCCGCCCCCGTTCCCTTGCCAGCACTCCCTGCCCCACATGCACCTCCATGCCAGCACAGCACACCTGCTCCAGCTTGATCTCTGCCATGGCTGCGGTGGTGGGGGCAGCGGCAGCGGCGCGCACAGATAATGGGCGGGAAGGGGCGCGTGGCACGATGCAGCTCACTGGGGCTTGGGTGCAGCGTGCAAGGGCACGCAGCGACATGCACTGGCTGCAGGGCGCGCAGCACAGCACAACCAGGACGTTGTGAGGGCAGAAAGAGGGTGAGTTCCAGACTGGTGTAGATGATGCAGGTGGCATATGGTAGGCTCGAGAGAGGACCCAAATGCTCCGGATGCGCCTCTCGTCAGCGATCGCCTAACCCTGCCTGCGCCATGCGTGAAGTTCGTCCAGCAACCCACAAGTTGCGCGTGCAGGCACTACATCAACCGCACCTGTGGGCCAAGCCGGGCTTCAAGCTTGTGAACTAGTCACGTTTCACACAGCTCATCAACACCGAGTCGACCTGCTTTCAACGGCGCTGTGTGAACAGTGCGAGATCATGGTTTGGGGCCCGCACGCCAGATCATCATTCTGAACCGTGGCACATTTGTGATTTATTACGCAAGCTAGTGAATTCCTCCGATTGTGACTCAACTGCGCCATGTCATATGTGCCTCCACATCTGAGAGGGAAGCAGGGCGCTGGGGCGTCCGGATCATCTCAGCCATCATCTAGTGCCGATCGGGGAGAGCCCAGTGGACGTGGGGGTTATGGGGGCTATGGACGTGAGAACTCGGGTTTTCGCGGTGGGGGCGGCCGCGACTCCCCCCGCGACGGCATGAGCCGCAACACATCCTACAACCAGCTTCCGCGCACCAGCTCCTATGGCAACATGCCCCGTAATCAGAGCTATGGCAGGAACCTGAACGAGGAGGGCCGTGGGCAAGGCCGGGGCCCGCCCGAGCCTGTGTTCATAGACTGGAAGCCATCAGAGCGCGTGCTGGCTCTGAACGCCGAGCAGATCGCAGAAATCAGGCAGCGGCTGAACGTGACGGTGGAGGTCCAGGAGGGACAGCCACCGGCCGCTGCGCCTATTGAGTCGTTCCAAGAAATGGTGCGTGAATCAGAGCGGACGGCGGGGCTGTTGGGGTTGCAGCATGCAGTTGGTGCCATGCAGCGCGCGCCATGCAGCGCTTACTGCACCCTGCGTTTGGCCGTGTGGCAGCACCGTGCCCTGTGCATGCGCTGCCTGGGGTGCAAAGCAGCACGCCTGGCACACCAGCCGCGCGCACTGCCTGTGCATCGTGCGTGCACTTGACAGGGGACGGCATATGCTGCTGCCCCGCATAACACCTGCTGTTGCATTTTGCGGGCTGTGTGCTGGCATCGCCTGGCATGCCACCACCCTGCTGCATGCGTCCCTCCATACCCATGGAGGAAACATGCCACCAGGCCCGGCCATGCCATGTACATGCTGCATCACCCTGTACATAATGCATCACATCTCGCACTGCACGTCCAACGGCCACCTGTGCATTGCCGCACTGCAACCAACCCCCGCGCATCAACATACCATGCGCATTCGTTACCGCCACACCATCACAGCTATCACTGCAGCACATGCACGCAACGGTCCGTGCTGCCATACCCACCCGCTCCCCCCTGCCCTTTCCACACACGACATGCTTATCCTGTATGGCTCACCCTGTCTCTTGATGGGCATCCATGCGCCCACTTCTGGCGCCCCATGTAGCACACGCCACGCATGGCCAGCATACACGCACCCTCCCCCACCCATCCCCACCCCGTTCATCATATTCTGCCTTGCTCTGAATGAACCACCTGTGCTGCATGCCCCGCCCCCACACCCTGCACCCAACACCTGGGGGTGCACCAGGTCCCAGATGCAGCATGCAGAGCAAACGCAGCATGCTTTTTTGGCAGTGGCTGCCCCCCATCACAACCTCTCCACCCCCACCCCCAAAACACCCCCAAAACACCCGCGCAGAACCTGCACGCCAACATTCTCACCGACATCGCGCACCACAAGTACGAGACGCCCACCCCCATCCAGTCCCAGGGCATACCCATCGCGCTCAGTGGCTGCGACATCCTGGGGTGCGCGGAGACGGGGTCGGGCAAGACCGCGTCGTTCGCCATCCCCATGATCCACCACGTGCTGCAGCAGCGGCCGCTGCGGCCGGGCGACGGGCCGGTCGCGCTCGTGCTCGC
>QAXD01000163.1:78265-98486 GCA_004335575.1 Haematococcus sp. NG2 | reverse complement strand
TTTGCGCGGTTAAACCCGCGATGCTGCGGTTTGACACATTTCCCTCCATGTTTGTTTGAGTCGAAGACCAGTGACGTGTGGCAACATCTGCGCCTGCTGTGTGATGACATGGTCGTGAGCGCGTGAAAGGCGGACCTTTACTTTCCAAGGCTGTGAATGTCACCTGGAGATGTGTTTGGTTTTGCCAAACGAGCACGCAAATGAAGAAAACAACGCACCATAGATGTAGAAGCGTATGAAGCAACACCATCACCAAGTATACCAAAACTAACATGAACCAAGCACAGCGCACCATCGATGTAGAAGCGAATGAACCCGTCGCTGGCCCCGGGCGCCGAGTTGGGCTGCCACCACACGCCGTAGGTGTGGAAGTTGTCAAAGTGGGTCTTGTTGAGGGACACCATGGACGTGATGGCGTCCTGAGTAAGCAAGGAGTTAGGGTTTCAGGGTTTAGGGCACTAGGGTGTTGGGGTTTTAGGGTTTTAGGGTGTAGAGGCTTATGGTTGTAGGGTTTTAGGGTGTAGGGTGTAGGGTGCAGAGTGCAGGGTTTTAGGGTGTCGGGGTTAAGGATCAGGGTTGGGGTTAGGGTTTTGGGTTTCCCAACAAAAAAGGGTGAGCGAGTTGAATGAGTCTGGGAAGTATGCAGAGGTACACAGGTATAACCCTAAAACCCTAAACCTAAACCCTAAAGGTGAATAGTGGGCGAGTAAGGATGGTGGCGTGAGCAAGCAGGAAAGGGGCTTTCATGCCTCCTTTCATAGATCTGGAGAATGCAGCGGTCCCAGTGTAAACATGCTCCAACAACCACCCCTTTAGGGGTTTAGGGTTTAGGGTTTAGGCCCCAAACACCGCCCCAAACACCGCCCCAAACACCGCGCCAAACACCGTCCCAAACACACACACCCTTAACGCCCCCCACCTGCATCACGTTGCCGTTGCGCGGCCGACCAGCCGTGGTGTTACACACGATGTTGTTGCCACCTGCCTCAGGCGGGCAGGTGCACAGCCCTGGGCCGTTCGTGTCCTTACCCTCCCACGGCCTCACACACCTGTCAGTGTGTATAGGGTCAGGGATTTAGGGATTTAGGGTTGAAGATTTAGGGTTTAGGGTTTAGGGTTTTTAGGTTTAGGGTTTTAGGTTTCAGGGTCAGGGTGAGAGGATGTGTGAGGGACCAAATGGGGCGAGGAGTGAGGAGGTGATTGGTCTTGGGGGATGGGCCAAGGGATGAGTGAAAGTGATCACCAGTAGGGATCAACAGAGCAGGCACAAGTGGGTGCGTGAGTGAGCGAGTGAGTGGCTGACGAAGGAAGGGTTAGGAGAATCAATAAGCGAAGCAGTAAACAGTGCTTGAATGTGCATGGCAAGGCAATGTGTTGATGGCTTTGTGTCGTACGCATGGTGATGGACCTCGGTTGATGGGAAGCGCTGTCAAAAGTGAAATCAAGGCGACGGGTCGCATCTTGATGACACAGCAAACTAGAACAAATCTAAGACAACAGGTTGCATACGGTTGACGCACCCGATGTTCATGAACTTGGCCCCCAGGCCGTCCGTCTCAAAGCACTGCGTCCCCAAAACCTGTGTGGGCAGGGAGCAAGCCACAGGAGCACCCACTTGTAGGGTTTAGGGTTAAGGGTATTCAGGGTTTAGGCATTAGGGTTTAGGGTTTAAAGTAAGGCACTGCTTGATTGGAGGACATCACGGACGGCGTAGCGTATCGCTCCTGATTCACACGATGGGTGCGCCCTTCTATGTGCAATCTTGCTTGTAGGGATTCGTTAGGGTTTAGGGCTCAACCCTTAGCCCTGAACCCTAAACCTTCAAGACAGAGCCATCGGGATTACCATAAAGACGTTAAAGCACCAGGCTGCAACACCTAAAACCCTAAACCCTAAACCCTAAACCCTAAAGCCCGCAGGAGCTGGCCCCTAAAACTAAATGCTTCAAGCCCTAAACCCTCACCCGAAAACCCTACATAAACCCTCATTCGAAAACCCTAAACCTTCACCCAAATACCCTAAACCTCTCACTCACCACGTCATCCATGTATGACAGACCAGGGGGCAGCAGGGGGGCCATCTGCAGGGAGGCCTGTGTGCCCACCGACACGGTGTTGGGCTGGCTGGCCTGTGTGCAGCAAGGCATCAGCATTGTTCATTTTCATCCTCAAGCAGCAAGGCATCAGCAGCATCGTGCATCATCCTCAAGCAGCAAGGAAGGGTAGGCGGGAAGGCATAGTAACAAAACAATGGCAGTCAAGGCATCAGGATTGACAGGCGTTTGATTCTGCGGATCCGGGTTCAGTACAGGTCAAGGGTTCTTTTACCTGAGACTTTTTTCATTCAAGACTTCCTTCACCTAAGACTCAGAATGCTGCAGCCGTGCAACCCCAAACGCTGCGGCCGCGCAACCCCAAACAACCAAACCCACATTCAATGCGAAACAGCCACACTCACGTCGCTGGTGCTGGTCTGGACCTGAAACACATCAATCTCCGGCACACTGCGCGCCGTGTTGGGCTTGAACCCAAAGGGCGGGTTGGCGTTGCAGGCGTTGAAGTCAAGGCCCTGTGGGTGGGTGGGTTAGGGTGTTGGCGGGGTATGGGTGGGTGCCATTGTGATAGTGTGTGACAATGGGGTAGGTGTAAATGAGGATTAGGGGTAAGGGTTTAGGGTGTGGGTAGGAGTAGGTGAGTGTCTGCGTGGTTGGCATAAAGCAGCTGTACCTTGAATGATTGAAACACAGTGGAAGACACAAGGTGATTGAGTGATTATGACCAGCTCCACCATCCTCACACCCCAACCGTCCTCACACCTTAACCTTCCTCACACCTCAACCTTCCTCACACCTCAGCCATCCTCACACCTCAACCGTCCTCACACCTCACACCCACCAGCAGCTCGTCATACGCGTTGACCCAGGGAGTAGGGTTCAGGGTTTGTCTGTTAGTTAGGTAGTTTGTTTGTTTGTTTGTTTGTTACGGTAGTTTGTTTGTTTGTCACACCCACCAGCAGCTCGTCGTACGCGTTGACCCAGCGCGGGTTGTCAGGAGTGCAGGTGTTGAAGGAGTAGGGCCACATGGCTGCGCACAGGCGCCAGGGTTCAGGGTTTGGGATTCAGGGTTTAGGGTTTGGGGCTCAGGGTTTAGGGTTTAGGGTTCGGGGTCCAGGGTTTAGGACTCAGAGGGTTTAGGACTCAGAGGGTTTAGGCTCAGAGTTTGGTGTTCAGGGTCCAGGGTTTAGGGTTTGGGACTTAGGGCCCAGGGTTTAGGGCTCAGAGTTTAGGGCTCAGGGTTCAGGGTCTGGGTGCACAGGTTATGGTTCAGGGTTCAGGGCTACAAATGGAAACTGGCTCTGAACATCCCTCAACTCCAAACCCCAGACGCACCAACACCCTGAAACCTATACCCGCACTCCTCTAAACCGCAAACCCCTCAGCCTCACCTCTCAAAACCCTCAGCCGGAAACCCTACAAATCTTCCACACGCCCTCCAGTGAAAACAGTCGACACATCATCACATGGAACTTACATCCCTGAAACACACGAAACTCCCAAAGCCCCTTGAACCTTAGCACTAAGCCCTAGACCATAAACCTTCGTGAATTCTAAACCCTAAACCTTCGTGAACCTTAAGCCCTAAACCCTCGTGGACCCTTTACCCTAAACCGTCACGAACCCTAAACCCTTGTGAAGCCTAACCCCTAAATCCTCGTGAACCCTAACCCCTAAGCCCTTGTAAACCCTAACCCCTTGTGAACCTAAAGCCCTAAACCCTCGTGAACCCTAAGCCCTACACCCGCATAACCCACCCCTTGAGGAGTTGAAGAAGCCCGGGCGTCCAAGGTTGCCCAACATCCAAAACCCAGGCCACAGGCCACCGATCTTAGGGTTGCCGGGCATCTTGATGCGCGCCTCCAGATAGCCCCCCGTGAAACAGAACTTGTTCCTGCGTTGGGGTGGTGATGAGGAACTAATTCAGGGCAGGAAGGGATGAGGAAGGGAACGAGAACTTGTTTCTGCATTATGGGGAGAGGGAGGGGGGGTTAAGGAACTAACTTGGGGCAGGCAGGAATGAGGAAGTGAAGCAGAACGAGCAACCTTGAACCTTTACAACAGCAGGAAACAACAGCCAGGAAAGGAACAGCTTGCCCGTAAACATATGACTGCCCCTAAAGCCTCAAACCCTTACCTGCAGTAACAGCCCCCAAACCCTGAACCCCACACACAAACCCTAAGCCCTAAATCCCAAACCCTAAAACCTTAAAACCCTAGACCGTGCACCCACCAGGACTGCAGCATGCCTGATTTGAACGGCTTGTTGTAGCGGGGGTTGGGGCCATACGTCTGCGGCGAATAGGTGACCTGTGCAGAGGGCAGCAATTAGGGTTCAGGGGTTGGGGTTAAGGTTTTAGTGTTAAGGTTTAGGATAAAAGTTTAGGGTTTAGGGTTTGGGGTTTAGGGTTTAGGGGTTTGGGGTTTGATGTGTAGGGTTCAGGGTTTATCGTTTAGGCTTCAAGAGCTAGAGGTGTGTTAGTTTCCATGCACAGTGAGCTGCACCCACCAACCGATGCACACAGTCTATGTTCAGAGACGCGCACAGTCTTGTCAAATGTATGCATCTCTTATAATAACTAGATTGTATGCATCTTGTAGCTGTAGTAGAAGCCGCACCCACTGGCACTGTGTCGGCTGGTAAGCGGATGGCCAGAGCACCCTCGCTCCTAAACCCTGAGCCCTAAACCCTACACCCCTCAAACCCAAACCCTAAACCCCTTAACCCTAAACCGTACCCACCGGCACTGTGTCAGCTGAGAAGCGGATGGCCAGAGCCCCCGGTGTCTCACACAGGGACATGTTGGTGGGCAGCGTGGCGTTGCAGGCTGCAGGTCAGACGCAAGCATACAGTCAGTCGACAAGCATAAACGCCAGTCAGTCAGACAAGCAAGGAGGCAGTTGGTCAGTCATGCAGGCAGACAGTCGGCCCAGTGTGCTGGACGTTCAGGCAGACGCAAGAAACACAACTCAGTCAGACAAGGGGTCATTTAGGGCTGAGGGTTCAGGGTGCTAAACCCTCAACCCTAAGAGCTATAGTACAGGGTTTCATATAGTAAGTTTCATACAGTAATGGGTCCTCACTCACCCACGGTTGTGATGGCCTCTGGCTTGTATGCTAGTAAGTTTCATACAGTAAGTTTCATGTAGTAAGTCATAAAGAAAGTCATTTAACAAGGGGTGCTCACTCACCCACGGTTGTGATGGCCTCTGGCTTGTATGCCTCCAGGTCAGCAGTGAACTCATACCACAGGTCCACAGCCTGCAGGGGTTGGTTGGTTGGTTGGTTGGTTGGTCGTTGGTTGGTTGGTTGGTTGGTTGGTTGGTTGGTTGGTTGGTCACTTCGTTGGTTGATCGGTTGGTCGGTTGATTGTTGGTTGATTGTTGGTTGGTTGGTTGGTTGATCCGTTAGTTGATTGTTGGTTGGCTTCTTTGTGGTGATTGGAACGTTGGCAGGTCAGGAGGGCGACCTCAAGACTTAGGTTCCTCTCTATTTTGTTCAGAACACCCACCTCAGGCCCCACCTGTTGCTGAGGGTGTGCTTAGGTGGCATCAGTGACTACATCCAGGCCTGCCTGCTATTCATATCCAACCCTCATTCCCAGGCCCCCCTGCCACCCACCGTCCAGTGCGGGTCGCGCCCCGACTGTGACAGGTCCCGCCCCGTGGTCCCAAACTCATCGCTGAACACCAGCTCCTGCGTGGGCACATGTGCACGCACGTTTTGAACCCATTTATCAGTGACACCACACCCACAAACGTACGCACATGATGACGACACCACAGCCACACCCACACGCACACACACCCACACCCACAAAAGCGCACACACCAGCGTCTCTGTGGTGCCCTTCTGTGCGGGGCACGGCCCCAGGTCCATGTCAATGGTGCACTTGGAGGCGGGGGTGGTGGGGTCGATGAGGCTCCGAGCAATGGCAGAGCTCCCCGCACACTCTGTGGTGGGAACAAGCAAACATTCTGGTGGGAACAAGGTAACAGCTTGTGTCAAAGAACAATCAAAAAGAGTGTTGGGAACAAAGCCGGCGCGCACTCGGCAGTCCTGCAGCCGAGCAGCTGCGGCAGAGCACAAGCAACACATCACAACCCACATCACACACAGCACACCGCCACCCACAGCATACATATGCAGCCAAAGAGCTCAGAGGCAGCCACAGAGCAACCCTAAACCCTAAAACCCTAACCCCCAAACCCTAGCAGCCCTGCAACACCTTCCACACCCCCACAAACACGCACCCACCCCTTGCAAAGCAACGGAATGGTATCAGGCGTGCGTTTAGAGCTTAGGATTTGGGGTTAAAGGTCAGGGGTTTAGGGGTTGAGACCTAAACCCTAAACCCTGAAGCGTTGAGACTCACGTGCGGGTGGTGGGGGCGGCGGGCGGGGTGGCGGGGGCGGCCGCGGCGGTGATGGTGGGTTGGGGAACGTGCAGCGCCAGATGAGGCTGCAGGGTGAACAGGGTGAGAGTCACATGTAACAACTGTGGGTGGAAGGTAGGAATTCTGAAGTGCATAAGTGTGGAGTGCGAAGTGTGCAGTGCATAAGTGTAAAGTGCACGCACAGCGCCAAGTGAGAAGTGCGAAGTGCGAAGTGTGCAGTGCGCAGTGCAAAGTGTGCAGTGCAACATAGTAGCCCAAGCGCTGCAGGTGTGCAAGCACAATGGGGGCGCGGCGTTGCATGCTCAGTGTTCAAATGTTCACTGAACGTGTTCATGTGTTCACGTGTTCATGTGTGCGTGTGCGCGTGTGCTGATTGCTAGTTCCAATGTTTTTGGGTTTCTAGCACTGTTGTGGCAACTTGTACGCTGTGACTGTGGCCTTGAGATGCGTGCTGTGCAAGGTCAGTGCGTGCTGCTGTGCTGCCATGCTGCCGCCCTGCTTCACCCCCACCAGCTTGCTGCTCCCCACCTGTGCACTGGATGTGAGCGGCTGCTTCGTACATGTGGACGCGCAGCCCCCATGTATTTAAACCCCCACAACCCCAATGTAGCATAACCACCGTATCAAAACCCCATATAATAAAACCCTAATGTATCAAAATCCCCCTACAGTACAGCGCTGAGCCGTTTGATGATGATGGCGATGACTGATTGCCACCACAACACAGCGCAACACAGCACAGCACAGCACAGCACAGCACAGCACAGCACAGTACAATGCAGCATAGCGGGAACCGCGCTCAGCCGTGTAATGGCGATAAAGATGGTGATGAAATATGGCAATAATCAATATTGCCACCACAACACGACACGGCGCAACACAGGACAGCACAACACAACACAGCACAGCACAGCGCAACACAGCACGCGCTGGGGCGCGTGGGGTGCAGCTGGGTGGGGCGCGCTCAGCAGGAGACACCACATAAGCTAAGACCAGGGCAGCCCGTGCACCATGCCAAAACACGTGCTCCATGCCAAAACACGTGGTTGCGTGCAAGCACTGTGTGCGCGGGCCCCTTGCAGGGCTCTGCCTATGTTTGCCACATCGCATGGTCAACTCAAGATGAAAAGGACATGTATAGGTGAATGAATATGGGGTTCGAGAGTGTATGCGTGCCACATGGTACCTGGTCTCCCTCTTGCATGAAGTTGGGGGTGTGCACATGTAGCCCTCCCACATGCTGTCAGTGCACAGGCCTGTGATCTGGCAGTCTCCACCGGCGCCTCCGCATCTGCCAGACGGTCAGCGCAACACGCCACAAAGTTGGGACCCACGATTCTAAACCCTTACGAAACTTGACCGTGGGTTTTGAAGGCACAAAAGCAACTCAAGCTTTGTGCCAACTCACTGGTTCCCGCCGATCAGCATGACCTGCGCCCTCGACGGAACCCATACAAGGCGGCATGCTAATATCAACAGTAAGCTTATTTGTCGTCCTTTAAACCTCATGTTTAATATTCAAGTCTGCGCTTCACATCGTGTTCAAGTCGCCAGGATTAAGAGGGCGGTGCGCTACAGCCTTCAGCCATATTCTAACAGCGCAACATGCTGAGCGAACATCATTCACATTCAAACCAGGGTTTGGTCATTGTGTGTTCTTGGTTGGCTGGTTTGCGGCTATTTTCGGCCTTTCACAGCAACATCCCTAAATTGAACGCGATCCTGACACTTCTCTCTACTATCCATTCACCCAGTCGTAGACACAGCTTCATCACGCGGCATGAGTAGTACACGCGTGCTGTCTGCAAATTGGGTCCTATTGCATGGTGCAGATGAGACGCAGCTATCTGGAGCAGGTCTGTAGAAAGCCCATCACGCAGCCCCATGCAAGCGCGCGGCAGCACAACAGAGTACAAGCAAACCATTACTCCAGACAGGCGACCAGGCCTGTGCCAGTTCACTGCCCACTACAGCATTAGGCCACGCAATCCCACATGCTCCTGCTGCATACATATGGACGGAGCCCCACTGCCCAGTCCGCCAAACACAAAGTGCAAATAAGTGATATAAGCATATAACCCATATGCAGCAGCAGCAACAACAACACCAGCTGCCACCCGTCTTGGGCCCTTCTACACAGCATCAATAAAAACAACGGCACGGTGCTCTACGCAGCAACAGCCGCTGCATCAGCACTGGTGCCCAGCATCTGGGGGTGTGGTGCCTGGCTGCTCTTATATAGGCCAGGCGTGACGTGGCCCTTCCTTGCCCTTCCTTGCATGCGCATCCTCGCACTTGCTTGCCCCCTCCCCTGCCCTGCCTTGCCCTTCCTCTCACCTCCTGATCCGGTGTGGCTGTGTGGCATCCGTCACCACTTGGCAGGTGCCCAGCACGCGCCATGGGGCGCATGGGGAAGAGGGGGAGGGGGATGGTGTGGGCATGGTATCACCACTTGTGGGCTGTGTGGCAACTATCACCACGCACTTGAGCGCAGGATGGTATGGTGTGGCATCTACATAACTGCGGGCTGTGTGGCATCTATATCACCACTTGGCGGGCGCATTGAGGGTTGTGTGAGCACTACCAGTTGAAATCATGTGGCATCCGTATCACCACTTGGCGGGTGCCCAGCACGCGCCACACCGGCAGCGGCTGCAGAACAGCTCCATGCGCGCAGTGCCCACCTGCGTGGATCATGCATTCATGATCGGCAGTCGGTCAGGATTCCAACACACCATTACAAGGGTTTAGGGCTAGGGTTTAGGGTTTAGGATACTGTATAGCATCCGTCTAAGATAAACCCGCTACACATTGGGGCAGCAGGGTGAATAGCTGAACATGATATGTTGTGACGCGTGACACTGTTGTGACACTCATATTGCTGTGACATGGGATATTGTATGCCAGTCGTTGAAAATCCAGCGGGGGGAGCCCTAAACCCTAAATCCTAAACTCTAAACCCCAAACCCTAAACTAGCTTGCCGACGCACCTCCCCCGGGCCAAGCTCCAGCGCCCCAGCTGTCACCTCCCTCACCACCTCACGGCTGCCCACCAGCAGCATCACACGTGCATCACGGTCTGCCAGCGCGATCCGCAGGTCAGTCATGCGGCGCGCGAACACGGCTGCGGGCGGGAGGTTCATTCCAAGGCATCAGATTTAGGGTTTGGGAGTCGCGTTGCAGGGTTTACGTACGGCTCCAGCTGCAGGGGTGCAGGGTTTAGGGGGCCAGGGGTTTGGGCCTTCAGGGTCTTGCATTCAGAGGGAGGAAAGGCAGGTTCAAGGTGAGGTTACGGATTAGAGTTTAGGGCTTAGCCCGGACATGTACAAACAGCCAGCGGTCGCAAGGCGCATGTCACATTGTTGATAACTATCTGTGTAGCAGCACCGCCGCCATGAGACCACGCGGGTCACACACATCAGTGATGTCACACACCTTTTGGCTCTTGGGCAACCTCCATGGTTGCGGCATGGCCGCTGCCATTGCCATTGCCGCTGCTGCCGCCCCCACAAGTGCTGCACTGCATCCCCGCCAGCCTCACAGCATGCAGCCCCATGGCCGTCACACCTAACCCCCTGCCACCCTCCCCCACATCCCCTTCAGCGTGTGTACTGGCTGCTCCCACCTCCCTCACTCCTCCCTTTCCCTCCAGTGTAACGACCTTCATTCCCACCTCCTCGCCGGGGTTCAACAGCGTGCTCACGCCTGCTGCTGAGGTGGCCGCTCCTGCTGCTGCTGCTCCTGTTGTTGCTGCACCTGTTGCTGCTGCAACTGCAGTCGCGGCTGCTGTTTCTGTTCCTGTTGCTGCTGCACCTGTTGCTGCCGCCGCTGCCGCCCCTGCTGCTTCTGCTGCTACCAATGTTGCTGCCGCCACTGCCTTCACGGCTGCTGTTTCTGCCGTCGCCGCTGCGTCCGCCGCCCCTGCTAATCCTGATCCTGCTGCTGCATCGCTCTGCTGCCCTGGCCCTCCAATACTGCCAGCATCCCCCAGTTCATCTGGATCTGGCACGTACCACCAGGTGTCAGCCATGCGGCGTGGGAAAGTGAACCTGCATTGTTTGGGCACACCAAAGAGAGCGCACATGTCGACATTGTATAGAGTAGGTGTCAAGACAGCGTGCATGTGATGCATCAAATAAAGGGTTCGGCCTTGAGCTATGGCTGAAGAAGGACTTGCAAGCATGGGCTGGTGGGGTCAGCAGGGCTGCATAGGTCTGGCAGTGTCATCCACTAGTGCAGGCCAGTAAAAACATGCAGCTCATCCAGTAAAGGCAAGCACACATGCGACATGCCAGTAAAGGCAAGCCAACATGGAAACACAACACCCGCCAGCCAGATCGCGTATAGGAATAAATGCCTTATCTTACCCTGGGAAGGCTGCAGCCAGGGCAGCTGGCGGCGTGCCCACGTCAGCACAGGAAAGGAGCTGGGGCCGCAGCAATGGCTCCACCTCCACACGCAGGCTAGTGCTGGTGCTGGTGCCATCATGGCCCTTGTTGCTGCCATCAAAACCATTCAAGCTGCCATCGTAACTGCTGCTGCCATTTTTGCTACTGCCGCTGCTGCCGGTGCTGCCCTCATGACCGCTGCTGTGCTCTTGTGGGGGTGCCAGTGCAAGCGCTGCAGTCTGGAGGCAGCGAGTAGTGGGGCACACAACCACCACCTGCGCGTGTGTGTACGTGTGTGCATGTGTGGATGCCAGCTGGCTGTGTACTTTACCACAACAGTAAACAGTGGAGTGTGGATCCCAGCTGGCTGTGTCATGCAAGCTTAGGGTTTAGAACCTAAAACCCTGAACCCCAAACCCCAAACCCCAAACCCCAAACCCTAGATGCAAGCACATGCAGGCCACATGCAAGCAGGTGCACACGAGCCGTACATGGCCACCTGCACACCTGGGGGGGTGGGCTGAGCGCAGCCACAGCAGCTGCCAGTGCCGCCGCCTGCTGCCGACCTTGGGCCGACAGGGGCGGGTCAATCACGTGTGGTGCGGCCGCCTCTGCAGGTGACCAGTAGTTACTGTTTGTTAGTGATAATAATAGTAACACGGCGTTTCACAGTTATCGGTAGCCATTATCAGTAGTTGTTGGGTTAAAAAATGGAGGTTCATCAGGAGGTGGATGTAAGATGGCGGTAAGAAACAGCCCATGCCGCGCTGGGGCACAGAGGCTGGGGCAGCACGATTGATGGCGCCCAAGCTGAGATGACTGCTCAGCGCTGACCCATGTTCTTGTGCGTGGTGTGCAGCGCTATGCTGATGATGATGCAACAAGATCCGCTTCATCACGACGTGGTGACCGAAAGAAGAACAGATGCGTGGAGTGTGGCGCTGAAGCGAAGGTGGCTACATGTTCCCAATGTTATGGTGCAGCATGCAGGCGATTGCACAAAGGGTGCTGTGAGGCTGGTCGAGAGCCGCATGGGGTGGGGTCAAGCATGAGGCCGTTCTGCATTATGAGCATGGGCGCCATGGGGTGATGTTGAGCGCCATGCAAGCACATGGGGCAACGCACCCACATCCCCATGCACGATCGCGTGCACGGTCCGGATCGCTGCCGCTGCGAGGTTTGCACGCCGATGCGTTCTCCGGGCCGAGCGGGGCCCGACCTCCTTGGGCCTGAGGGCCACGTGCTGCGGCTGCCCATGGATCGCGGTGAGGGGGTGCGCTGGAGACGCGCGCAGTGCGAGCCCACGAAGCATTTTTCGTTGGTCGAGATGCCGCAAGTCAGGCACAGCAGGTAGTGCTACCAGCAGGGCAGCAGTAGTGTACTGGACATCTTGTGCATCTTCTGGTGGTGAATGACAGCAGCTGTCACTGCCGCAGCTGGTGCTGCTACTGCCGCTGCTGGTGCTACGATGTCCCTCATGCAGGTCTCAAACCCTAGCTAGCCATAAACCCTGATTTTTGGAGTGGCGCAACCTGGAACTGTCATGCACGATCACAACCAGGCCATGCGATATTTTCTAAGATGGCGTGATCCAACAAGTTCCTTCTCTATCCGTTTCAAAATGGGCACTCCCAGTGCTCGCCAGCAGTGCAGTTGGCCATCTTAGGAACCGCAACACGAATGGCACTTGTTCAGGACCAGCGGAAGGTTAAAGCTGTGTTGAACAGCCTTGCCGACTTGGACCGGCGAGGGTACCCGGTCCCAGCACCAGCACTGGAGCGAGCGCTACAGGATGGGTTAGCTGTACATGTGCGCGTCGTGTTGTCACCCTGTTCTATGGTGCATGGTGCTTGCATGGATGTATCAGTTCATATGGCGACTATATATGCACAATGGCGACCCTCAGCCCATTCAATGTTCATATAGCCAGGGCCCGTTACACACAGTCTATGGGTTGAAAGTTCAGGGTATGAAGCTTCATGGGAATCTGGCTCCAGCAGGAGGCAAAGACTTCCCCACCCCCATGCGTGCTGCAGGTCGCAGATGCATGCGGTGCAGCTGCGCGCATGCTCAATGGCGGCGCGCATGGGCAGGCGTTTGCTGCGGCAGATGCGCTGCTGCAATACTTGGAGCGTGCCAGCTGCAAATGGATTCGTAGCACTCTACATGCTCCACCGCGCGACGTGGACTGTGAACTGGTGCTGGACCTTGTGAAGGTGGGCGTGAAGGTGTTGCGCACGGCCTGTTCAAGCTCTGTGCGTCGTGCGTGGCCTGATCAAGCACGCTCTGTGCACTGTGCTTGCATGCGCACATGCAGTCGCACATGCACCTGCTTCATAGGCCTGTGCCAGCAGATGCATGCATCAGACGCTGTGCTGCCTGGCCTGTTTCCATGCCATGGCAGTTGCAATGTATGGGTCAGGCAGTAGCTAAACCCTGTACCCCTCAGCCCGAGAACCCTCCCACAGTTGAGGACCACCACCTATTCTGAGGCAGGCTGTGTCCTGGTATACCGTATGTATTATTACCATATGTTTATACCTTAAAACTATGAGTGTAACCACTACCATTGTACAGGTGTAACTACCGTATGTATAAGTGTGACCACCATTGGTTGGAGTGTGTTGAAGACCGCGCCACGAAGCTGGTCCTGGTGCTCCTCTCATGCCCATGCAGCGCGCACATGTGCTCCACGCTGTGGCCACTTTGCTGCGTGAGCTGCGGCCGCCTCACTCCACCATGGAGGAGTGCTTGAAGTACGGGCGGTACGAGCAGTACGAGCAGTACAAGCAGTACGGGCAGGGTGCGGCTGGCTGCCCGTGCTGCCAGCCCACCAAACCCCTTTGGGCGCGCAAGGTGACTCTGGGGGGTGCCTTTGCTGTGCGGCCGGCTGGGAGTGGGGGAGGGCGCAGCAGTGGCGGCAGGGGGGGAAGCAGCAGCGGAGTTGGCAGGGGAGGTGGTGGCAGAGGGGGTGGTGGCAGGGGTTCAGCTGGAGGTGCCCCAGGCCCCACCACCCAATCCACTGTCAGTGCAGCCCTCACGGAGGCACACGCACGGCTCCTGAACATCGTGCATGCTCTGCACACGTGGACAGTGCTAGGGTGTTGGCAGGAGGTGAGGTCTGGAGGCTCTCTACCAGCACCAGCTGTGGCACCAGCAGCAGCGGCACCAGCACCAGCTGTGGCACCAGAGCTGGCACCAGCAGCAGCACCAGCAGTAGCAGGGGCACCAGCAGGTTCAGCAGCAAGCCCCACAGGCCGTCCAGCTCCCATGCACGATCATGACAGCAGCAGCAGCAGCAGCATGCCGAACAGCAGCGGCCCAGCACCGGGTGCTGAGGATCACAGGCCAGGGGCAGCAGGGGACAGCGACAAGCCGGACCCAAACGTTCCGGACGCTCCATTACTGCTGCATGTGCTGTTGAAGGCGGCCTTCCTTGAGGGGCCGCTGAGGGACACACTGGGCTACTACCTCAAGGCAAGCCACTGGGAGCTGCTGCAGCTGTGCGAGGCTGGATCTGAACCACGCGCGCCTGTGCACGTCACCGGGCTGCAGCCTTCCACGCTGGTGCGGCTATGTTTTAAAGCAGCCTGAACATTCATTCCTGTGTCACCGGGCACGCCTCCAAACAGCCTGGGCACTCATGTGCGCCAACGATCTGAAGCACAGCCCACATGGAGCAGTGGCGCGCCTGCTGCGTACTGCCCCCTGTTGTACTGCTTCTGTACTGCCTTCTGTATTGCCTACTGTACTGCCTACTGTACTGCCTTCTGTACTGCTGTGTACCGCAGGGCCCCGGGGCACTACGTGCATGCCTGCAGTGGGGAGGGCTGCTGCAGTCCACGGCCCACATCCTGCCATCCATACGCAAGTCCATGTGGGGGGGCTTCCAGATCAGGCAACCACTGGAAGCCATGCTGGTCGTGTTCAGGGCGCTGCATGGTGCGTGCATGGGCAATGGCGTGCATGGGCATTCCATGCATGCGCTGACACAGGCGTGCCCCACGTCATGCATGCCTGTCCCAAGCATGTCTGCATGTACATCTGTACACCTGCACTACACCTGCAGCACATCTGCAATACACATGCAGTCCACCTGCAGTGCACCTGCAGCACACCTGCACGCCTGCACATCTCGTTGTTTCTCCGACTGGTTCTGTACCTGAGCCCTGACCCCCAACCCCTCGTCTCCCACCTACCCCTGTTGCGCATGGTGGTCCGTGCAGGCCACCCTGCTGTGCCGCGGGTGTGGGACCCTGACCGGCTGCTGCTGCGTGGGGCTCCTGCGGTTCAGTGGCTGCTGCATGTGCTGCGTGGTGTCGCGCTATACATCAAGCGTGACCCTAACCAGAACACACCGCGCAACGGTAGCGGCAGCGGCGGCAACGATGTCAGAAACCGCGGCGGCGGCAGTGCTGGCAGAAGCAACGACGCCACTCATGGTGGCGGCAGCAGCGGCA
The DNA here is from genome assembly GCA_004335575.1 of Haematococcus sp. NG2. Taxonomy (NCBI): domain Eukaryota; kingdom Viridiplantae; phylum Chlorophyta; class Chlorophyceae; order Chlamydomonadales; family Haematococcaceae; genus Haematococcus; species Haematococcus sp. NG2. Next base: position 83,188 of record QAXD01000163.1, on the reverse strand, counting down.
GCAACGACGCCAGCATCAGCGGCGGCAGCAACGCCAGCAACGATGGTGGTGGCATCAGCAGCAGCAACAGAGGCGGCAGCGGTGGCAGCAGCAGCAGCAGGACGGGTTGCAGCGGGCCGCAGAGCACTGAGGCAAGTGGTGAGGTGCAGGGGTCAGGGGTGGGGCAAACGGGGGAGCAGGTGTCAGAGGGTGATGTGGCAGCGCTCTCCCGCGCAGCTGTGTGTGTGCTGCTGTACGCGCACGCGCTGTACGTCGGGGACGCGGATGCCGCGCGTACCGCCCTTGTACTGCTTCCAACACCGGGCAGTACATGCAGTACAGGCAGTACAGGTGGTATAGGCGATACAGGCAGTACAGCAAGCCCAGCCGCGCGGTCGCTGGGGGCCCCGGCGCTGTCACAGGCGGCGGTTAGCGCACTACGGGAAGAACAGCCGGACGCGGTGGCGGGGGCGCTAAGTGGCGCGCTGTGGCTGCTGCACAGCCACTGCATGGCGCATGGGCCTGGAGCACTGAAGGGCCTGGATGAGCCCACAGGTGTGGCTGGGCCCATTGTCCCCATGTGCGAAGTGATAATGTACATGGATATGTGTGCTCCGCCATGCAAACATATGGATGTGTGTACCTGAACCCGGTTGCACCTGAACCCTACACCTTATATCTGCATGTGTATACGCTCAGCCCCAAACCCTAGTCCTAAACTCTATCTAACCATGCTCGGCCACACACCATAACCACCGCTGGTCCTAAATCCCAACTGCGCAACCCTAACCACAGCTGGTTCTAAACCCTAACCATGCGTGGCCCCAACCCTTACCCCACTGGTCCTAAACCCTGACATGGGTCACCCTGGACCCCCCACATGCAGCAGGCCTGACACCCGGGGCCAGGAGCCGCGCCTTGGCACGCGCAGCACAGCACATGGTAGCCCATGGCCTGCCCGCCTCTTCCTTAGGCACCATGCGGGGCGACGCGGTACGGCCCTCGCCCCGCGTCACCGCGCTGTGCGTCCTGATCGGGCTGTACCGCACCACGAGCAGTACGTACCGCTGCACACTGAGGGAGGAGCTGTCCGGCATGCCACGCGAGCGCTCGGGCTGGGGCTTGAAGGAGCTGTGCAACTGGGTGGCTGCCGAGGTGGATGCTCTGGTGGGTGAGGCAGCTGCAGCAATGGCAGCGGCAGGAGCAGCAGCAGCAGGAGTGCCACTACGACCATCAATAAAAGCAAGGGCAGCAGCAGCAGCAGCAGCAGCAGCAGCAGCAGCAGCAGCAGCAGGAGCTCCGGACCGGACTGGTACCGCCACACTGCGCGCTGCAGGCAGTACAGTCACACCCTCGCTCCCTCCAGGAGCTCGACCAGTGGACCTGGTTGCCCTTATGTCCTGTGGGTGGCAACTGGTGTGCTGCTTTGATCTGTCATCTGAGGCAGAGCGGCCGACTGGGGAGGGGGCTGGGGCACATGATGTGGGCGGCGGGACAGAGCCCGGCCAGGCAAGTGGGGCAGCAGGGGTGAGCAGCACAGGCGGTACGTCATGCGGTACAACAGGCGGTTCATCAGGCAGTACAGCAGTTGGTACAACAGCTGTTTCAGCAGGCGGTACAACAGGCAGTACAGCAGGCGGTACAACAGCTGTTTCAGCAGGCGGTACAACAGGCGGTACAGCAGGCGGTACAACAGCTGTTTCAGCAGGCGGTACAACAGGCAGTACAGCAGGCGGTACAACAGATGGTTCAGCAGGCGGTACAGCAGGCGGCGCAACAGATGGTTCAGCAGGCGGTACAGCAGACGGTACGGGCATGGCAGACGAGGCACTGCTGGGCCCATGGGGGGACACAGTGGCCGCTATAACCGAGCTGGCGTGCGCCAGAAATGCCCTCGCCGTCGAACTGCTGGTCGCTTCGTGTCACATTGCAGCCTGCGCCACATCCCAGTTTCGAGAGGCGCTCGCTTCATGGCTTGCCGCACAACAGGGGGCACAGGAGCAGGCAGCCTCACACATCAAGGAGCTTGAGCTGCAGCCCCATGGGTGGTTGACACTGGCTCACACCTATGACATCATGGGCACCTGCTTGCAGGTCAGTGCCCTGCTTTGTTCTTGGGCATGGCCTCTCAGATCAGAGCCCGCTCGTCCAATGCCCCCATGGACCAACGATCCTGTTGCTGTCTGCATCCATGCGCCTGGCACCACCCATGCGCCTCTCAGCCCATGCACCACCCATGCACCGCCCAACCCATGCACCACCCATGCACCCACCATGCGCCTTTCAGCCCATGCACCACCCATGCGCACACCATTCACCGCCCAATCCATGCACCACCCATGCGCCACCATGCACCGCCCATGCACACACCATGCACCACCCATGCGCCCACCACACATGCAGGCTGTGTGTGGACAACCTGATCTCCTGGAGCTCACCAAGTGGCATGCAGCAAGCGCCTGGGGCACTCACACTGGTTTGGTGGTTGAGCACGTTGAAATGTGGCTCGCGACTGACAGCCCGGGCCTCATTCTTCCGCCTGTGCGGCCGCCCTTGTTTCGCGGCGCGCCCTGCGCAACCGTAGCACTGGGGCACATCCTGGAGTGCCTGCAGCAGCTGCAGCCGCTGGCTGCGGCAGTACAGCAGTACAGCCTGCTGCCCAAGCAGTACAACATGTTGCCGAAGATGGTCGTGGAGTGGACATGCAGCGGCCTCTTGGCAGCCGGCGCGCAGCTGCCTGTGACTCCTTCGGCGCTCGCCATCTCGTGGACACACTCGCGCCCGCGGTCAGCCAAAGAGGGCATCTCCGATGAGGAGAAGCTGGAGTATTTGGAGAACTCCGTGTTACGCACAGCGCTGCGTGCCCTGGATGTGGCTGTGGCCGTACTGGAGGCAGTACCGCCCGACGCGGCAGACCGTGCGCTACAGCCGGCAGTACGCACGGCACTGTACAGCCCCGGCGGTTGGTGGGCGGCGGTTATGTACTTCGCGGTGACTGTACCGCTGCTGTACGTGAACGCGCATGTGGCGCGGCGGTACGCGCGGCAGCAGCAACCGCACAAGGGCCCGTGTGAGACACAGCAGGCGCAGCAGCAGCAGCAGCAGGTGGAGCGGCAGCAGGAGCAGCGTCAGCAGCAGCAACCGCAGCAGCAGCAACCGCAGCAGCAGCGTCAGCAGCAGGCGGAGCAGACTGCAGCACGGTCGGAGGCTGCAGGGGATGACGCACAGCAACCTGTGGCAGCACCACGTGAGGGCGCGTCTGAGTGTTTTGTTGCCGAGCACACCACTGCTCAGCACACCACTGCTGAGAGCGCCACTGCTCAGCACACCACTGCTGAGTGCTCTGCTGTTGAGCACACTACTGGTGTGGGCACTGATGAGCACACGTTCCCGCCCCACATGGCAGCACTCCCTGACAGTGTGCTGCTGCAGCTGCTGCTGGGCTCTGACACTAGCAACACCCCAACCAGCGCCAACAACGCCAACACCAGCAGCGGCACCAACACCGACACCAGCACCAACACCAGCACCACCACCAACACCAACACCCACACCAGCACCAGTACCAGCACCGGCCAAACCACCAGCGAAGAGCAGCAGCCGCACCCCAGCAGCAGCGGCAGCGACACAGAGGCAAGTGACCTGCATGTGGGTACGCCCCATTTGCTGGCTGCTCTTGGGGATGGGGCATGCGCACGGCTGCTGCACCTGCAGGGGGTCCAGCCTCCAGAGGCCGTGTTGCAGTGGCTGCAGCGGCTGCAGGCGGTGCTGCACCACTCATCACAGGGTGGAGAGGAAGGGATAGAGCATGCGCGGCAGCTCTTACTTGACTGTGGGGGCCAGGAGGACGACCCAGAGGTGGAGGGGCGGGAGCTGCACTTGCGGCTGGGCACGTGCTTGCACGCCAGGCGTTGCGTGCTGCATGCCTGCCTGGACGCGCTGCTGCCGCTGGCACGGGGGGTGAGGGGGTGGGCGGCGCAGGACGCGCCCTGACGTCACTCATCAGGTCGTTCATGTGCGTGTCTGTAGCCGGCTTGCGGCGGGCAAGCTGTATGTGAGGACCTGTTTCAGCCATCATCATCATTCATCGGGAGTTGTTTGGGAGTGCAGGAGTCAGCGGGAGGTGTAAGCCGTGCCTGCCCAATTGCAGCTGAACATGCGTGAGGTATGAGATATGACACGCCGGCGCAAGCATGCAAACACAAAGGGGTAGGGTTCAAGGTTTGTCGGGTGTAGGGTTCAAGGTATGGGGTTTCGTGCAGTGCAAGGGCAGTGCAACAGAACATTTGAGCCCGGGGTGTGTGGGGGACGGGAGTGGGGGGCATCAGGCATCGTGCAGCACTATGCCGCGCAGTGCAGTGCAGCACCACTGCTGGACATGGTTAAGGTCTAGGGGTTTTGAGACACAAGAAACAAATGTGTACAAGGTTACAAGACATGTTTGTCTCGTCACTGCCCTGGGGCCAGCATCGAGCGCCGAAAAAGATGCGGATGGATTATGGGAAGTTTTCGTCCATGGTGCTGCGACAGTGTGTGCACATGGTGGGGGCACTACATGTCGATGGCACTACACAGCCTCATGCTCCCCCATCGCGCCTGACGTGCAACAAACTGCTTGAAACATAATTTTATTTGTATGTGGGTGAAGGCATGCAGCTGTCCTGGGGATGACTTGCAGGCATCGCTCCAGTGGATCGCTGAGTATTTCGGAGACGATGCGCAGACGTGATCAACGCAGGCGCTCAAAGGCCTTGCGCCATGCGGGGTATGTGGGTCAGTGTTGTGGACCATCGACGCATCCCCGTGATTTACGGCTATTGGGGCCGTGGTGCTCGCAGGTTATCTGGCGGCGTTGTCGCCCTGGGCGATATCCGCCTCCCAGCCTTCACTGAGGTTAGCAGTGACCACTTATGGGGCACTTATGGGGCACCACATTTGGCTGGG
>QAXD01000163.1:48896-63188 GCA_004335575.1 Haematococcus sp. NG2 | reverse complement strand
GCCCAGCGCCCGCCCCGCCCAGCCCACCACCCGCGCCAGCAGGCGCGTTAGCGGGGGACGGGGCACGTCGCCGGCCGTGGAGAAGGCAGTGAGGAGGGTGACGGCTTGCCGGGCGGTGAGTGCATGGCGTGCCCCCCAGCCGCCGGCCCATGCAGCCCCCAGCTGCTGCGGGGGTGCGGAGAGCAGGGCCCCGGCGCTGATGCTAGTACTGATGATGTTGGCATTGATGCTGCTCACAGGCAGTGTGGCGGCCGTGAGGGCGGATGGCATGAGCAGGTCCCCTAGCATGCGCCACGCCTCACTGCTGCGCTCCCCAGCCGTGGACAAGGCCACTGCGAGCCCCACCAGCGGCCCCGGGGGCAGCGGGTCGGGCGGTGCCAGATGCTGGGCTGCGGCTGGTGGTGGTGGTGGTGGTGTGGTGGGGTGGTGGTGCGCGTGTTGCAGGGTGTGCGTGTCGGCCAGCGCACGCAGCAGCAGCTGCTCAGCAACTTGCTCCTTCGCCTGCAGCAGCTGCGCTGACTCAGCAACCAACCCCGCCACACGCGGCTCCAGCTCTGCCAACTCAGCAACCGCCGCGGCCAGCGCCCGCAGGGACGCGGCCTGTGCCCCGCGCGCTGCAGCGCAGCCAGCGCACCACCGCCGCCACCGCCCGTCCCCGCCCACTGCGGCTGCGCCTGCGTTGCTGGCTGCCGCGGCAGCATCACAGCTGCTTGTGGCTGTTGTTGATGGTGGTGGTGTTGTTGTTGGTGGTGGTGGTGCTGCTGCTGCTGCCGCTGCAGCTTCACAGCTGCTTCTTGTTGCCCCTGCCGCTGCAGCTGCTGCTCTGTTGCCTGCGTGCCGCGTGCAAGCACGCCATGGGCCGAGCCATCTGCGAGCTCAGCCTCAGCAGCCAGGTACCTCACCGCAGCCCTGCCCACACACATAACCAGCTTCTGCAGCGCGAAGCGGGACACCAGCAGCTTGTCGGGATCGCTGCAGGGGCGGCCGCGCAGCTGAGCCACGAGCTCGCTCAGCTCCCGAGCCATGCCAGCCACAGCTGCTGGGCTGAGGCCGGGCGAATCCTTAGTGGAGACGGAGTGTGCGGCTGACGCGAGGCGCCGCAGCACCGCGTTCAGCGGCCAGTCGTCGTCCGTGCCTAGTGTGCGCGCCGGCCGGGGCTGTGAACCCTCGGCCGTGTGCTGGGGTTCGGCACATGGAGTGCGTGCTGCATGGCCAGGCGCTGTGCCGGCTGGGGCGCCAGGCGCTGCTGCTGCAGGCCCTGCACCTGATCTGGCGCCCGCAGCAGCAGCAGTAGCGGCAGCAGCCGTGCCAGCAGCAGCAGCAGTAGCGGCAGCAGCAGGACCAGCAGCAGCGTCAGCAGCGTGAAGGGGAGATGTGAGCATGGTACTGCTGCTGGGACTGATGCTGGTGCTGCTTCTGGCATTGATGCTGGTGCTGCTGGTGCTTCTGGCCTTCATGCTGGCACTGCTGGTGCTGGCGCTGGCCCTGCTGCTGCTGAAGCAGCGCACCGGCATGGCGCGTGCCCCCATGCGCTGCTGAAACATTGAGGCACGGCGTGCCATGACTGGCAGGGTGCTCAGGGTAATGCTGGGCTGCAGGGGCAAGCCACCTTGCATGGGCGTGTGGGGGGCTGGCACAGAAGGCTGCATCATGGCCTGGGGCTGCACCCCACACAGTAGCTGGCACATGGTGCATGCACATGCATGCAGCACAGCTGACGCCCATGTGGCGCAAGGCTGGGAGGCGGATATCGCCCAGGGCGACAACGCCGCCAGATAGCCTGCGAGTACCATCGCCCCAAGAGCCATATTTTGCGGGGATGCAGCGATGGTCCACAACATTGACCCACATACCCCGCATGGCGCAAGGCCTTCAGCTCCTGCGTTGATCACGTCTGCCCATCTCCGAATTAGCCAGCGATCCACAGGGAGGAAGTCTGCAAGCCACCCCTTGACAGCTGCACTCCTTCACCCACATACAAATAACATGATGTTTAAGCAGTTTTTTGAACGTCAGGTGCAATGGGCGCATATGGTTGTGTAGTGCCGTCGACATGTAGTGCCTTCAACATGTGCACACATCGTCGCTGCACCATGAACGAACGCACTCTATAAAACGTCTGCATCTGTTTCGTTGGTCGTTGCTCGTCTCAAGGCAGTGACGAGACAAGCATGTCTTGTAACCTTGTACACAATTGTGTCACAGTTTCGTGCGGATTGATCCATCTTCTAGAATTTTGACAATCCCGCGTGGCCTTTAGCAATGCAGATGGTTTCCGCAAAGAACAGTTGATTGGCTGAACCCAGCAAGAATGGAAGCACTGAAAAGCAGGTAAATGGGGGAAATGTCGCCCTGGTCTGGTGCGAAACGCTGAATTTCCCGTCCCGTTCAAAAGAACGCATGCACGGATGGACTCCTGCGAAGACGCGCACACACCGCGCGCCAACACATCGTGACCGTGGGCTGTGCGTGGTGCACGCCTGGGCCCTGCTTTTATGCCACTTCGGCCAGTGCCGAATGCAAACACCATGCAAGCATGCTCAGCATGACAATCCGATCCAGGGCCCCCTAACTGCGCCAGCCCCTGCCGCATGTCTCTGCCCGCGTGCCCTCTCCCTGCATCTGCCCCTCACCACCCTGCCGTCACCCACAGCTTATTTGCTTTCCTACCATCATCACTGCGCACCACCACCACAACGCACAGCGCACGCACGCCCCCCACACCACACACACACACATACTCGCACACAACAATGTATATGTGCTATGGAGCACATACCTCACACGTTATGCGCACACACAAACGCTGCAGGTCAGGCAGCGGCACCGGAGACGTCGTCATGGACACCATGGACAGCCCCCAGCACAGCGCTGCATGTGCCCCAGGGGTGAGTGGTAGCATCCTCTTGGGACCCATTAGCAGTGGCTTGAGGGCCAACTGTGGACCAGCGGCCGCTGGCGCAACAGCAGCAGCACCACCACCACCGAAAACAGCAGCAGTAGCACCACCCGCAGCAGCAGCGGCAGCAGCAGCAGCAAGCAGCATGGAGCCAGGAGCAGGGCTGGCGGTGGGTGGGGCAGGAGAGAGGCAGTACAACAGCCAGGGGCAGTACAACAACTCCGCCGCTGGGCACTACGCCAGCATCAACAACAGTGTCGCTGGTATTGCCGGCTGCACCAACAATGGTACTGCCTGTATTGCCGGCACCAACTGCACTGCCGGGCAGTACAACGGTATTGCCGGGCAGTGCAACGGGATTGCCGGTGCCAAACCAGGCTCACTGAGGCGGCTGAGCAAGGCGGTGTCTGACGCGGGTGCCGCGGGACGGCGCGCGGCAGGGTACGCGCATCTGTACTGTACTGCCCAACCCGATCTCTACTGCGCTGTACCGCCCACACCTACCTGTACTGCTCTGTACCGCCCATACCTATCTGTACTGCGCTGTACCGCCCACACCTATATGTACTGCTCTGTACTGTCCACACCTATCTGTACTGCGCTGTACCGCCCACACCTATCTGTACTGCTCTGTACTGTCCACACCTATCTGTACTGCGCTGTACNNGTCCGACATCGGCGGGGCGGCGGCGGGCCGCGCGGGCCGCACCGCCGTGTGCGCGGTCATCTTTGCGCTGGACGCCACGCGCTGCGTCATCCTGCACCTGGCCGCGGCGCAGGTGGGGCGGTACGGCGGTACAGCGGTACAGCGGTACTGTGGGGCAGTTGTACTGTGGGGCGGCGGTACAGCAGTACAGCGGTCCTGCCTGTGGGGCGGCGGTACGGCGGTACAGCGGTACTGGGGGGTTGCGGTATGGCAGTGCAGCTGTACTGAGGGGCTGCGGTTCAGTAGCACACTATACGACGTTACAGTTATACTTTAGGGTTGCGGTACGGCAGTGCAGTGGAGCCAGCGGTACTGTGGGGCTGCGGTATGGCAGTGCAGCGGTGCTGTGGGGCTGCCGTATAGCAGCACAAAGTACAAGGGCATAAAGTGATGGTGATTGGCAAGTGACTGTCAGGCTCCGGTATGCAGGAACATCTGTGAAGCGCTGTGTTACTATCATTATTATGACGGTCTACACAGTTGATGTACTGCGTGTGCTGCGTGTACCCCATGTTCTGCACGTACTGCGTGTGCTGCTTGTACCGCATGTCCTGCATGCACTGCATGTACAGCATGTCCTGCTTGAAATGCTTGTACTGCTTGTACCGCATGTACTGCGTGTACCGCAGGCGCTGCGTGCCATGTGGCCCCCAGCTGCTGCACCTCCCCTGTGGCAGTGTGGGGGTGTGGTGATGGCGGGCATGGGGCTGCTGGCACAGGTAAGCAAAGGGGTTTGGGCTGAGTGCTGCTGGGGTTCAGTTTGGGGTTTTAGGGTTGAGGGTTTAAGGTTATATGATGGTAGGGCTTAGGGTTTGGGGTTTTTAGGGTGTAGGGTTTGGGATTTAGGAGGTTGAGGCCGTTAGGGTGTAGGGCTTAGGTGGAGAGGGGCAGGCAGCTGGAGAGATTGAGGCAGGGAAGCACCCAAACGAAGGTCAGGAAGGAGGGTATAGGGTACAGGGGTTAGGGTTTAGAAAGAAGGAAACCATAAGGAAACCAGCACCTAGCCAGAGGTGGGGCGTACATATAATGATACAAGTCTTATACTTTTGCACCCACGCCCGCACGCGCGTGCAAGTATCTTTTTGCACCCGTGCACGAACGAACGCACACAAAGGTGCGGTCGCTCGGGGAGATGGCCGCAGTGTTCGCTGCGGGCACCTCTGCCCAGCTCGCGGCGGTGGCGATCGTGGTGTGGGAGTTTGTGAGGTGCGGTGGGCAATGGCAGGAGAAAGGGCGGGTATGCAAGGTTTGATTACTGGTTGGGGACCATGGGACTCGGAGTTTCTATCATCAATTATCGGATCCTGGATTGAGGTTATGCACTTCAGGGTTTGGGAGCACAGGGTGTTGGGCTCAAGGGTCTAGGGTTGGGGGTCCAGGGTCTAGGGTGTAGGGTTTAAGGGTTCACAGTTTGGGGTTCAAGGCGTTTGGAGGTTTGGGGCTTGGAGTGTAGGGTTTGGGGTTGGGGTGCGGCTTGTGAGGTATAGCTGCTGGGCTGCTGTACAGGGTGTAGGTTTTTATGTTTCAGAGTGTAGGGTTTGAAGACGTTCGAGTTCAGGGTGTAGGGATTGAGGCCTCAGACTTCATGGTTTGGGGTTGAGGGTTCAGATGTGGCAGGTGCTGTGGGCCCGGCCATACCGCTCTGTGTACTGCTGTGCGCACCGAAGTGTACTGCTGTGCGTACTGAAGTGTACTGCTGTGCGTACTGAAGTGTACTGCTGTGCGTACTGCTGTGGTCACATGGGTCACACTTGCAGCGTGCCAGACCCGCGCAAGTGTGTGCTGCTAAAACTGCATGGGTGACTGCCCTCAACCCTCAACCCTCAACCCTAAACCCTAAAACCCTAAAACCCTAAACACTAAAACCCTAAAACCCCAAACCCTAAACATGGTCACATGGGCCACACAATAATGCCAGACCCGCGTGCTGAAACTGCATGGGCGACTGCCCTCAACCCTCAACCCTCAACCCTAAAACCCTCAACCCTCAACCCTCAACCCCCCAGACCGAGGCCAACAGCAACTCCTTCCATGGCCTGGTCATCCTGTCCAAAATCGTGGCCATCGACCCCGCCTCATTCACCGTCACTCTCAGTGCCGACGTTTTCCCCTCGGGTGAGAGGGCGGATCGAGTGAGGGGTGTGTATGTTAGGGTTTGGGGCTGGCTTAGGTCTTGGGGCTGAGGGGATTGGGGTTGAGGGTTTGGGGGTCAGGGTTTGGGGCTTAGGGTTTGGGTTTGGGTTCTTAGCAGCTGAGGCTTCTTATCAGCTGACTGTGGCAGAGGCTTCGGCCTGGGTGCGGCTGCAGGCAGGACAGCACCCTTGCGGACCAAATGTACTGCCTGACTGCTGCTTGTACTTCATCATCTGTATGCACTGCTTGTACTGCCCGTAGTGCCTGCACTGCCCATACTGCCTGTGCTTGTACTGCCTGTACTTGATGCAGTCACTTCCTGTACTGTCTGCACTGCCTGTACTGCCTGTGTTTGTACTGCCTGCACTGCATGTGATTACTTCATGTACCGCCTGTACTGCCTGCATGACACGCACTGATTGTACTGGCTGTAAATTATTGACTTCTTATTGTACTGCCTTTACCGCATGCATTACTTGTACTGCCTACCGCGCGCAGGGGAGTACCTGGTGCGCGGGCTGTACGGTGTGATGGACCTGCCCCCTGGTCGCGTGCTCACTCTTTTATGGGGCCGGAATAGTATGACGCTCACCAGCGGCGCCCCACTGGGCACTACAACTGTCCCGCTGGCCCTCAAGGTGTGACCCATGATGATGATAATACATGATAACAATGGTAACCAGAATCGAACCCTAAACTCTAAACCCTAAACCCTGAGCCCTACACCCTGAACCCTAAACCCTTATCCTGCAACAGTGCCTTCAGGGGTCGCGGCAGTGGCGATCACTGCTCCCTACACTCACTGCTCGCTACCATAATCGTTGCTCCCTACCATCATGGGATTTTCATCATCATCACCACCTCAACCTCCATGCTGATGCACACACACCACCATCGTCACCCCAACCTCCACCTTGATTGATGCACACACACGTGCGTGTCTGGATGCATGTATGCAGGAGGGCACGCCCCTTGTACACTTCCCTTTTAACACGTACTCTCTGGACCTGCCCATCAGTGCGTTCACGATTGATGACATCAGCGGCGGTGGCTCTGCTGCGGGGGTGGGGGGCCACACGTGGGACTCCAACTCCTCCCTCTACAACGTGCGTGACGAGCAGCAGTGTGATGGGTAGGGTTTTAGGGTTTTTAGCAAGGGTCTTTAGGGTTTAGGGCTTAGGGTTTAGGGTTTAGGGTTTCGGCATCATGTACTGCTCAGGCTTAAGGGCTCAGGTTTTTACTATAAAAGCTTTAAACCCTAAGCCCCCAGGTGTACTGCATACATGGTGACTTTGAAGCAGTACAGCGCTCTTTTAGGGTTTAGGGTCTAGGGATAAGGAGCCGTAAAATTTCAAGTCCGCCTTGTCAGGCTCCGGCAGGCAGTTGAGGTGCACCGCTGTACTGGCATGTCTTGTGGGTGTACTGCTGGTGTACTGCTGGTGTACTGCTGGTGCACCCACATGCCTGCAGTACATACGTACGTCAGGGTTCAGGGTTGAGGCTAGGCTAGGCTTGAACCTTGGGACACACGCTCTGTTCACCTCACTCTTGTCCCCCTTTGCAGACCGCTCTGGCGTTCAGCCTCAACATGGCAGTCTACTCCACACTGCAGGGCTGGTAGGGCTGGGATTACCGCCGTATACATGCATGTGAAAGGATCATTATAGCATTGAAGCGGCGTGTCACACCTTTGACTCTTCGGCTTCTTGCCCCGATGGGTGGGGTCTGAACGCCACCCTTGACTTGTACATGGGTAGCTTTGGTGCTGTCCATGTGCTGCGGCTGAGCTCTGCCTTCGCCTTGCTCGCCTTTTAAATAATGACACGGCTTTTCACAGATGTGTCTGCATGCCAGAGCCTGGCCACGCCTTGTGCCTCCAAGCAACCTGCTTGTCACAGTGCGGCCTGTGTGACTGCTCTGTTGCTTATCATGTGTTGTGTGACCTTTCTGCTGCCGTGTGACCACTCTTCCGTTTGCGTGACCACTCTGGTGTTAGTGTGACCTCCCTCACCATTTGTTTGACCGTCCCTGCTGTTTGTGTGACCACGCACAGGGATGTGGAGTCATCCATCGACCCCCTTCCCACTGTGAGTGAGACCACACGGGTCACACGCTGCTTGAATGTTAGTTCACACGATGTTTCACGGCACAGCACAACCCAGGGGTTTAGGGTTCAGGGTTTATTTACGGTCACCCTAGGGGTTTAGGGCTCAGCGTATCCATACCCTAAAGCCTGAAACTCCCTAAACCCTGAAACCCCCCTAAACCGCAAGAAGATGCTAAACCCTAAAAAGAATAAAAGATGTTAAACCTGAAAACGATGCATCACACCCCTCACTCATTGCCCGCAGCCCCATGGGGACGAGGATGGGCAAGCGATGCAGTGGCTGCAGCTGCGGCTGCGGTTCTCACGCGCCCCTTCCACTTTCTTCTTCTCCGCCTTCATCTTCGTGCTCATGTGGGCCATCTCCCTCGCGATGACCGTGGTGGGAACCTTCGGATATGTGATCAGACTGATCACCAAGCTAGACCATTTGTATAAGATTGATGACATATCACCAGATAACCACAACATGCAGAAACATCTGTGCAATGCCGTGTCATGATTATCAACATACCGTGTTATAAGTATTGCTTGCATTCTTCCAAACGTAACGTTGTTTTAAGTTCTCGTGTAAGGATCGTAAGCATTTGTAACAAACCTTACATTCTAACCCCCGTTTGTGCCTCACATGTGCTCATCACACAGATCACACTCACGGTCGTCTTCATCACGCGCACGGTGAGTAGGCTGCTTCAACGTAACGAACCCCCACATACAGATAGACCCGAGCCACCCTCACACACAGCCCTCACCCTAAACCCTAAACCCTGTAGCGTACTGCTATGATTCTAGTGGACTAGATATATGGTGATGTGGGGCACCATAAGCATCAAGACCTTTTTGGGGATTCGTTACAAACCCTCACACACACCCCTCACCCCACGCACGTCCCTACCTCACCCGTGTGAGGCGTGAGTAAACCGTACACCTAAACCCCAAACTCTAAGCCCTAAAACCCTCAAACCCAAACGCCTAAACCTTGAACCCTAAACCCTACCTCACTCACTTGCACGAGGCGTGCCTGCTTGATCAAGCAACACAAGCAATCATCATGCAAGAACTGGCCATGCAAGGGCGTGCCTGCTTGATCCAGCAACACAAACAATAGTGCATTGCTCATGATGATCGCACAGGACGTGGGGTTTGATGAGCCGGCGCTGGCCGTGGGGACGGATGCTGTTCGCGCTGCCCTCCGTGCGCTCCGTGTCCCCGGACGTCCCCTCCCTGGGCTGCCTGTTCGACGTGGCCGGGTGCGTCCTGAAGGGCCTTGATTTGACCTTGATTTGATTGCAGCATGTTGGCCCATGAATGAAGCTGAATGCTAGCCTGCATGGGCCAAGCAGCTTCGAGTGGTCCCCTTCCTGGGCTGCCTGTTTAACGTGGCCGGGTGGTTCTGCCCTAGCAGCAGTCAGGGTTTAGGGTTTTAGGGTTTGGGGTTAGGGTCCTAGCAGCCGGGTCGCCAGCTGCATGGGCCAACAATCCCGAATGGTCAGAACTCAAAAGCACAAGCTAGTGGTCATGGCGTGCCGTGGCACGTTCCCGTAGGTGCCATGACTGTAGGGGTGCCCACATACGCGTACATGGCACCTGCTACACTGAGAGCCATCAAAGACTTCAAACCCTACTGTAGCAATCCCAAACCTGCAGGAATGGGTAGAGCTGCATGTTCTCCACAAATCCACAACATAATTTACTTACACGCCCACACGTTCCCCATGCTGCCCCCTCACGCCTCCCTCACCCAGCCCAGGTGTCGTCCCCTCCCTCACTTACCCACTCTTTTTCCTCCACACTTTACACTCACCACACTTTTTCCTCGTGCTTCCTCCTCTTCTTTACTCAGATTCTTCTGGAACATGACACTGGTGGCCCTGTGCACCGTCATCCTGTTGTCAGCGATCGTCAAGCAGTACAGGTGCGATACAGGCAGTACAGGTGCGATACAGGCAGTAGAGACGCAGTACAGGTGCGATACAGGCAGTAGAGATGCAGTACAGGTGCAGTACATGCAGTAGAGATGCAGTACAGGTGCAGTACAGGCAGTACAGGTGCCAGCCTGCCAGGCCATAAGTACATCGGTACAAGTGTGGTGCAGGCTGTGCAAGTATCGCGTCATGCAGTGCAGATGCGGTGCAAGCCCACACAGGCACCGCTCATGGCCCACAGCACAGCGCCACGCATGGCGGCCGTGCACTGTGCTCATGCATCTTGTTATCAATCTTATCATGTGTGCTGCGTCTAATGGAGGCCGTGCAAGCACAGCGGCCCCATGAGTAGCACTTGAGGGTATGAAGGGTTTAGCGTTTAGATTTTTATAAACCCTAAACCTGCCATGCATGATGGGTGAGCTGAGCTCAACTGGTGTGGTGTGCATGGGCCCTTGACTGGCTTACGGTGTAACAACAACGCAACCCTTGCTTGGGGAACAACAACACACCCCTAAACCCTGAAACCCCTAACCCCTCCCCACACACCCTAAACCCTGAACCCCAAACCCCCTAAACCCCCAACAAACCCCGAAACCCCTCCAAGAACCCTAAATCACAAACCCAACAACAAACCCAACAACAAACCCAACCCTAACCCTAACCCAACCCTAACCCTGGTGTGGTGTGCAAACTGTGCATGCAGGCGTGACATGGCGCGGCACGCGGCAGAGGCAGCAGCTGGCGGTGGTGCATGCGATGCTGGCATGCTGTCCATGCGGCCCCTCCCCAGCCACATGACTGACCTCCGGCTGGCGTCTGCAGCTGGTGGGGCAGGTGGGGGTGGGGGTGTGGATGGTGGTGGTGGGGGTGGTTTTCAGGGTGGTTTGAACGGTGGTTTTCACAGTGGTTTTCATGGCGGTTTTCAGGGTGGTTTTCATGGCGGTTTTCATGGTGGATTCAGTAGCGGTGCGGGGTGTGGTGGTGCTGCTGGCCGCGGTGTGTGGGGCACCTCCTGCAGCACCCCTGGAGCTGTGGACACACACCCAGCGTCCCCTGACCACCCCACTCCTTGTGCCTTGGACCACCCCTTGTTGGCCCCTCACCGCCACCCCAGCCCCCACCCCTGCTACAGCCAGCAGCAGCTGGGGGGCCTGAGGGCTGGCTTCGACTCACCAACCCCTGGGACCCCACTGGCAGAGGGCGGGCTGGGTGGGGCTGGGGATGGAGGTGGGGGTGGGGCTTGGTCCATACCCCCCAGTGGTTGTGCTGCAGCCCATCATGATGGAGGCGGTTGCTCACCCATGCAAGCCGAAGGGGGGGTGCCCTGTGGCGGCGCTGCTGCGCCCAGCTGTGCTGCCCGCTGCGGTACAGGGCACTGCGGTAAAGACGGTACAATGTACTGTGGCAGTACAGGCAACACAATGAACTGCGGTACAGGCGGTATGGCATACTGCGGTACGGGCAGTACAGCATACTGCGGTGCGGGCAGTACAGGCGGTCACACCGGTGCTGCGCAGCAGCTGGCATACCGTCACAGCTGGGGCCATGGCGTCAGCCACCCCCTGCCCCACCGCCACTCCACTGCTGCTGCGTCCCCCCGCGCATGCACCCCGCGCGCCCCCGCGGCCGCTGCGGTGCAGCTAAACCCTAAGCCCTGAAGCCTGCCGCGGTCGCCCCTGCCCCCCTTGCTGTCAGTGGCCTGGCGGCCCACACCGGCACTGCTGGTGCTGGTGCTGCCAGTGCTGCTGGTGCTGCCGCTGGTGCTGGTGGGTGTGCTGGTGCTGCTGGTGCTGGTGCTGCTGCTGGGGTTGCGGGGGCGTCCATTGCAAGGCCAGCAATGCTGCCGCTCTTAAGCAGCTTGGCTGGCTTACGGTGTAACAACAACAGCAGCAACATCATGGCTTGAGCAGCTGAGCAGATTCAGTCGGCCACAGGGTCTGGACGTGCTGCGCTGCTGTTGTGTTGTGCTGGGCGTGCTGTGCTGCACCTTGCGTTGTAGCAACGACAGCAACAACAACAAAAGTTGTGCTGGACGCATGCTAAGAGCCAGGCAGAACAGAGCCACATGCTGACACGGTGCTTGTTGGTGTGAGGCACTATGCCAAACACTTTGCTATTCTCGCGCCTTGCGCCTGTGGCCATCATTACATCACCAACAAAATGCCGCACAAATCTCTTGAAAAACCAATTGCTGCAAAGAATGAGTCACCTACTTTTCTTGCGGTCTCTTGCCTGCAACAATCCGCAGTACTAATACAGCCGCGTTTGCCTAGTCCCTGCCATCCTTCAAGCGCCCGATCAGCAGCCTCAATGTGCAAGAATGTGCGCTGGCACGCACATGCTGCAGCTACAGAGCCGTATTCCACCTCTCTCAGTTATCTCTCCACCATGCCCTGCTTCCTCACTCGCCTTCCTCACCTCGTCCCGGAGTTTACAACACACACCAACCCATAAGCTGCTCGCCACAGCGCTGGCTGCAGAGCACATTTACTTGCCGGTCACTGCCTTCACGAAGGAGTCGATGCTCTTCTGCACGTTGTCACTGCACGCATGGAGATGCAGGCGCGACCAGCACCCATTCGAGTGAGCAATTGAGTGCATGGTGCAAGCAGAATGGGCCAGCTGAAGAGCGCAGTGCACCATCTGCACATAGCTGGGTTTATGCTCCACTGCACAGCAGCGCTGGCCTAGGTCATCTGGTCTGCAGTCGGTTCTTTGCCATGCGGTGACCACAACACGTCAACAGCATAGGTTAGTAGCAACAGCGTGCTGCACGCCACCACACTCACCGCTCAGCGGGGTCAGTGAAGTAGCGGTATGCGTACACGCCAGTCACAGCCAGGCCAACCACCTCCAGGAAGCCGTTGATGAATGGGATCTTGTTCACCTGTGCAAACACAGTAGGCGAGCGGCAGGCACCCCCACAGTCAGGTCCTTGCTGTGCCAGGCTGCCAGCGGGAGCAGCCACAACAGCAGGGCTGGTGTGTGCGCCCGATGCATGCTGCTTGCATGGGGCTGCAGTGCATGCTGCTCAGGAAAACTCACAGCGTCCATGGTGGCACCAATGGCGATCTGGGCAATGGTGGCGCCGATAATGATGGCAATGGCAGCAGGCTTCTCGGAGTCAGAGGTGGCCTCCCAGCGGTCCTACGCATGCCCGACGCAGGTACTGAGATCAGTATGCCGAAACTACATAGGGTTCTTGAGGCAGGTCCCAAACCGTTGCGCTGGCACTGACACCCTCGGTTTGCTGCGACGGCGCCTAGAATGTGCACCGCAGGTCCTGGCACAGCCCACTTGAGTCCAGACAGCTGACTGAGGATGTGATTGAGAGCGTGCCTGCACGGACTTCCAGGCGTCGTTCAGCTGAGCCTGCAGCTTGGCGGAGGGGTCCTCCTCAGTGGACGAGGCGCGCACCACCACAGCACGAGCTGCAAGGAGCATGGGCATGGGGCATTCAGAGACTCAGAACCGTGCATCAGCCCCGTCAAGCAAAGGCGTGCGTGCGTCAAAACCGTCGTCGCTTACCGGGGCGACGCACGGGGGCCACCGCGAGCTTGGTGGACCTGCGGACATCGAGGGGTTTCCGTGCCTGAGCACCACTGCGAAGAGGCCAGCTGCACCACTGATCTCTACGAGTGCATCAAGTGAGCCTGATTGAGGCGCACCGGCGAGTGGCCACGGAGGGCACGGCAGTGCGAGCAGCGCGCAGAGTCAGGGCCATTTTGCGATGTGCGTGTGGTGGTGAGAGGAGGCAAATGTGCTGAACGCAGCTTCGCCGGGCCAGTCAACAGTTGACTTCCCATTCCTCCTGCGGTGTGATGAGGTGTGGAGTTTGGGTTGCCACCCGCTGCAGCCATCACATGCGGCTTGGTACAAACATTTAATAGTATGTCCCTTTCCATGCTTGTGGCTATCCATGATCTGATCCGTGAGCCCCAACTTGCACGCCCACACGGCAGCTGGGCAGCAGCATCGAGGCACTGAGCCGCTGCAACATGGTGGATGGCCGCATGAGGCGGTGGAAGACCAGCGTGTACCTCACAGCTGTTGGACTGGTGCGACAGACACATGACCCTGCGGCTGCGCACGAATGGTGCCATGCACCCGGCTCTTGCAGGGTGCAGCTGCCACCTGCATGCCCACATGCTGCAGCTTATGATGGTGCCGCTGATGCTGCTTGGCCCCGCGCAGGTGCTGGCCAGCCTTGGTGCCACTGAGCACATGGAAACCATACCGCATGTGGACGAGTGTAACACGTGCATGCGTTGCCAGCTGGACGCGGCACCGCCACAAAAAGTGGCAGCCCCTGCCATGCGACGCGGCCTCCGCAGCAGCAGCGGGGCCAGCACTGGCGGCACAGGGCACGTGTCGCCCTACTCGCACATGCGCGCGCCCCATGACGGCGCGCACCATGCAACAAGCACCGGCCCATGGCAGGAGCCGCATGGGGACAGCGCAGGCCGGCGGCTGACCGCCCTGCCCCATGAGGGGGGGGCCATGGGCGCGCGCAACGCGCCGC
>QAXD01000163.1:35212-48818 GCA_004335575.1 Haematococcus sp. NG2 | reverse complement strand
CGGGCCGCGCGCTCCCACCCCTGCCCGACTGGACCGACTGGCCGTCTGACATCCCGCGCCTGCTCAGCGTGTCGCACCTGACCGAGCCGGGCAGCGTGGGCGCGCTGCTGCGCCCGATCCCCACCATCGACAACGCCAAGCGCTTCAAGCCCAACTGCACGCTGTGCCGCGGCTGCAACACCGAGCTAACCGAGCTCAGCAACACAGAGGTGGCGTTTGGGCCGCGTGTACGCTTCACGCACGGCAAGGGCGCGTCTGCGGGCTGGATCTTCTTCGCGCGGCCCGCCGGCTCCACCCACCGCTTCATTGTCAAGGTAATTGTGGGTGCGGGGCTGCTGCTGCTAAAACCCTAAACCCTAAATCCTAAACCCTAAACCCGGCTCCACCCACCGCTTCATTGTCAAGGTGTGTGTCTGGTGAGGGCCGGCGGTGCCTCCTGGAGAAATCTGGGTTGTTGGCGGCCTCCCCTCAATCCAGCTGCTGCTGTTGCTGAAAACGTAAACCCTAAACCCTAAACCCGGCTCCAGCCAGCGCTTCATTGTCAAGGTGCATGTGTACGCGTGCGGCTGCTGCTGCTGCTGCTGCAACCCTAAACTCTACTCCTAAACCTGGCTCCACCCACCGCTTAATTGTCAAGGTACTTTGTGTGTGCGCGCGCGCACGTGTTTGTGTGTGGAGCGGCCGGGTGGGCACGGCGGGTATGTCTGCTGCTGCTGCTGCTGTTATGGCGGCTGCGGCGGCGGCGACGACGATGGGCAGTGGTCGTGGCTGCAGCTGTGCGTGGTTCCGCACGGCATGGGCGAACATACCACACGCAACGAACAAGCCGCACAATAAGAAGCAGGCACAAGCCAAGACCAAGCTTTAGGGTTCAGGGTTTAGGGCTAAACCCGCATAAGGGAGGACACGCAAGCCAAGACAGACAGGACGTTCTGCTTCTTAAAACCAAACCCTAAACCCTTGGCTAGCCCCTGAACCCTAAACCCTAAATCCCAAAACCTAAGCCCTGAACCCCTTCCACGCGGCGCAGATCTTCTGCATCCCCATGCGCAAGTCGCCGCGCGCGGGGAAGGCCAAGCCCCAGAAGTGCTCGGTGCTGACGTACGAGTCGCGGCTGCGGCTGGTGTTTGCGCAGCAGGCGCTGGTGGCGGAGTGTGGCATGGAGGAGCTGACGCCCAAGGTGAGGGTTTAGGGTTTAGGGTTTAGGGTCGAGGTAGCGGAGGGTAGTAAGTTTAGGGTTTAGGGTTTATGTAGCAGAATGTGGCATGGAGGAGCTGACGCCCAAGGTGAGGATGGGCTCAGGGTGTAGGGTTTAGGGTTTAGGGTTGAGGTAAAGTTTAGGATTTAGGTAAAGCCAAATTGAGGGTGGGTTCAGGGTTTAGGGCTTAAGGTTTAAGGTTTAGGGTGGAGGTAAACCATGAACCCTGTAGCCAAGGAGGAGCTGACGCCCAAGGTGAGGGTGGGTTTAAAGTTTATGGCTTAGGTGAACAAAAAGCCTTCAACTCTAAGCCCTAACAAACCCCGCTTTTCAACTCAAACCCTAAACCCTAAACCCTAACTCCTATGCCCTGTGTCACACCCCTCAGGTGTGGCTCGCCCCCCTGTCGGCCATCATCCCGGGCACAGGCTACCACGTGTACTGGCACGCGCTGTGGCAGGAGCAGGCGCGCGGCATCACGCTGCACGCGCTCGCGCAGGTGTGTGTGATTGGGGTTTAGGGTTTAGATGTATGGTTTAGGGTTCAGGGTTGAGGGTTTAAATGTTGGGGTTGAGGGTTGAGGGTTGACTGGAGGGTTTGTGGCTCCAGGTGCACGCGCTCGCGCAGGTGCGTGCATGTTTAGGAAGGAAGGAAGTGCCTCATTAGGAAACTGGGGGAACTGAGTCGCTAGGGAGGGAAAGGAGTGAAGGGTGGTTGGTTTTGTCGTTTCAAATGCCCACACCTGTCGCTGACCAACCCCTTCGGTTTCAAATGCCCCAGCCTTGCCATCCCTTTTTATTCTACATGACCCAGCCGGCCGCTGGCCTAAAACCCTAAACCCTAAATGGCTGAACCCCCACGCAGGCACGCCTCAGGCAGGCACGCCCAGGCACGCCTAAACCCTAAACCCTACAACCATAAATCCTAAACCCTAAACCCTGAACCCCACCCCCGCGCAGGCGCCAGAACCTGCCCGATAAACCCTAAACCCTAAACCTTGAACCCTGAACCCCACGCAGGCGCGCGAGGATGCGCTGGCGGCTGACGTGCTGATGAACCGGCTGAACAAGAGCGCGGTGGTGCTGGGGGCGGTGTTCGACGTGCTCACTGCACAGGTCCGCGTTCACAACTGTAATAACACAGCCCTCCAAGCCCTCCAAGCCCCAACCCCCAAGCCCCAAACCCTGAACCCTGAACCCTAATGCAGTGCGACCGCCACGCGGAGACCCCAAACCCCAAACCCTAAATCATGAACCCCAAGCCCCAAACCCTAAGCCCTGAGCCCCGAACCCTTAACCCCAACCCCCAAGCCCTAAACCTTAAACCCTAAACCCTGAACCCTAAACGCAGTGCGACCGGCACGCGGAGAACGTGTTTGTGGACGAGGAGGGGGGCCTGCAGCTGATTGACAACGACAAGGCGCTGGGGCAGGTACCGCGGTGTGGCCACGACACGATGCTGGTGCCCGGTGGGTGTGGGGGCTGCGAGGGCTTAGGGTTTGGGTTGTGAGGGTTCAGGGTTTGGGGGCTGCGAGGGTTGAGGGTTTTGGGGCCTGAGAGGGTTTAGGGTTTGGGGGCTGCGAGGGTTGAGGGTTTAAGGGGCTGCGAGGGTTTGGGTTTGGTGGCTGCGAGGGTTTGGGGTTTGGGGGCTGCAAGGGTTTAGGGTTTGGGGGCTCAGGGTTAGGGTTTGGGGGCTGCGAGGGGTTGGGGGTTCAGGTTTAGGGTTTGGGGGCCCAGGGTTTAGGTTTATTCAGGGCTCAGGGCTCAGGAGTTGATGGTCGAAATTAGGGTTTGGAAGTGCTGGGTGGACACCCTATGCTGGTGCCCGGTGGGTGTGGGGGCTGCGAGGGCTTAGGGTTTGGGGGCTGCGAGGGGTTGGGGTTTGGGGGCTCAGGGTTAGGGTTTGGGGGCTGCGAGGGTTTAGGGTATGGGGCTGCGAGGGTTGAGGGTTTGGGGGCTCAGGCTGAGGGTTTGGGGGCTGCGAGGGTTTAGGGTACGGGGCTGCGAGGGTTTAGGGTTTGGCGGCTCAGGGTGTGGGTTTCTTTAGGGTTTAAGACTCGGGGATTGAAGGTCAGATTTAGGGTTTGGAAGTGCCTGGCCCGCCGGGTGGGTCTGAATGCAACCGGGAGTCTGTCAGAAACCCTAAACCCGGAAGGAGTCTGGCTGCAAACCAAACCCTATACCCGAAACCCTAAACCCTAACCCAAGGTTGTATAGGGGGGTGCGGCTGCCGGCAGTGTTGGTGGCGTTGGGGGGTGTTGGGCTGTTAGGGTTCAGGGCTTGAGCCGTCGCGGGTTCACAGTTGAGGGTTTAGGGTTTGGGATGGTGGGCGAGATCCGTTAACCCGGTTGTTGCATGGGTGCAGGCATGCAGTATCAAAGAAAGGTCCCAACCCTAAGCCCTAAACCCTTAGTCAAACCCTGAACCCTAATCTAAACCCTAAACCCTGAGAAGAACCCTGAACAGACCCCTAAATCCACAGTAGAGCCCTAAACCCTAAGTAGCCTAAATCCCGATTGTTGCACGGGGGTTGCAGGGACGCGGTACCACAGCGTGCTGCGCGTGCGGTTTTGGAACCTCTAAACCCTAAACAACCCCTAAACCTTAAGAGCCCTAAACCCCAAGAGCCCTGATCCCTGCGCAGGCACGCGCTACCACAGCGTGCTGCGCGTGGGGTTCTGGAACCACCTGGCCCCCTGGTACAAGCGCAACGTGGGCAAGCCTGAGTTCTGCCGCGGCCCGGTGGACCCGCGCGTGGTGGTGGACTACCGGTGAGTATTTGCTTTTTTGGGATTAGGGTTTTGAGAGGGGGGATTAGGGTTCGGAAGGGGGATCAGGGTTTGGAGAGGGGGATTAGGGTTTGGACGGCGGGATCAGGGTTTTCAGGGGGGAATGAGGGTTTGGAGGGTTGGGGGGCAGAGGGCTTGAAGGCCCCGTGGACCCACGTGTGGTCGTGGACTACCGGTGAGCTCTTGTGTTGTTTTGTCTTTTAGGGGTGGGGGGATTAGGGTTTGGAGGGGGGGATTAGGGTTGAAGGGGTTTGGAGGGTTAGGGTGCTAAGGGTTCCAGGGATTGGGTTTGGGGCACTTTAGGGGTCATGGTTGGGGTCAGGGCTCTAGGGTTTCATCTGAATATTCATGGTAAAATTTTTTTTCTGTTCTAGGGTGTTAGAGTTCGAGTTGAGCACGATGCAGAGTTTGGTTTTTATGGGTGAAGGAATATGCTGACAAGGGCCACGGTTTGGGGTTTAGCCTAACCCTAGCCCTAACCCTAACCCTGACCCTAGCACCAACCCCCCAATCCCAACCTGGCCCATGTCAGCATATTCCGTACGGTTTAGGCTAATGGGTATGTATGGGTGTAGGCTAGAAAGGTATACATGGGCTGCGACTGTGGGTATGCGGTTTAGGAGTGCGAGGGCGAAGGTGCTGGGTGAGGGTTCAGGGTTTACGGACTGCGTGCACTTTGCAGCCTGAAACCCTGAAACCCTGAACCCTGAACCTAAAACCCTAAACCCTAAAAACCTAAGCCCCTGAAACCCTAAACCCTAAACCAAAAAATTCGCAGGTGCTGGGTGGGCGAGGCCGGTGGCAATCCACTGGCTGGGTGGGTGACGACAGCGGATGTGACCCCAGCCGCAGCCAGCGCAGCAGTAGCAGCCGGCACAGCAGCGGCAGCCAGCATATCAGGAGTAGCAGCCGGCAGAGCACTAGCAGCCAGCACAGCAGCAGCAGCCGGCACAGCAGTAGCAGGCAGAGCGGTAGCGGGGGCTGCAGCAGCTGCAGGGGGGGCTGCAACAGCGGGGGCAGGCGGGACAGGCGGAGTGGGGGTTCAAGGGGCAGGAGGGGCAGGGGCAGGCGGGGCAGGAGGGGGAGAGGGCGNNGGGTTTAGGGTTTAGGGTTCAGGGTTCAGGGTTTAGGGTTTAGAGGTTAGGGTTCAGGGTTCAGGGTTTAGGCCCAGAAACGTACCTCCAGCGAGGCGATGCGTGAGGCAAGGGCCGCGTACTGCCAAGCACGTGGCAAAAATATTGTAAGGGTGTAAGGGTTTAGTAATAAACGTTCCTGGCAAAGCAAACGTGATGCCGCTAGGGACCATGTAACTGCCCCACTGCAGCCACCAGCAGCCAGATGAGAGCACTATTATTATTACTATTATCTCTTTCATCTCCTGCTGCAGCAGCCGCACCTCCTCAGCACCGACCCGTGCGCCGGGGCCTTTGGCAACATGGCTGCTGCCTCCACTGCTGCCCCCGCCCAGCGTGCTGCTGCCAGTGGCAATCAGCTGCGCGATGCCCACCTGCACCCATCACACCACCCGTTTAGGATTTAGGGTTTAGGGTCCAAGCGCCACCACCAAGCAGTGAATCCTGAACCCTCGGCACCGCGAATGATGAAATGAATGTGCCCCATGAGAGGCGGCGCACACGGCTCGTGTCAAAAAGGATCCAGATCTGTGACGGATCTGTGACTTAGTCAACTGAACTGCTATGAACTGTTATGAACTGTTACGCTATGTTATGATAAAGGAGCAAATTGTCGGCCAGCAACAACAAAGGCAGGGGCAAATGGTGGGAGCAGGCAAAGGTCAGCCCCCCATGTTTGCAAGGTGCGGTCATGAGCACGACAGAGCTTACTTGTGTGGCACAGCAAGATGTGTGAGGTGAAGTGGCGTGATGTGAGAACAGATGTGTGGTGAATAGTCTAGTGATGCGTTGTGATAGGATGCAGTGCGCCAAGATGTGATGTGGTGTGGTGTGGTGTGGTGTGGTGTGGTGTGGTGTGATGTGGTGTGGTGTGGTGTGGTGCGATATGATGTGTGGTAGTGTGATATGATGCGGTGCGGCGCAGTGCACAGTGACATGGCGTGCTCCGCTAAACAACACAACCAAAACAACACACAAACCAAACAACACACAAACCAAACACCACACAAACCAAACAACACGTCGTACGCAACATGTCACACCAACGTACCGCGTCAGACACAGTCACACGTCACACCAAATGTACTGCGTCACACGTCCACATCACACGTCACACGTCACACCAGCGCACCGCGTCAGACACAGTCACACGTCACACCAACGTACTGCGTCACACATCCACGTCACACATCACACGTCACACCAACGTCCACGTCACACATCATAGGTCACACCAGCGCACCACGTCACAACAAAACGTACCGCGTCAGACACAGTCACACGCGTGAGGCGGTGCACCACCATGCGCGCGATGGAGGACCCCACGCGCACCAGCACCGCCAGGGCCAGGAGCACGTGCTGCAGCCAGGTGGACAGGGAAGGGGACACCGGTTAAGGGTTTAGGGCTTAGGGTTTAGGGTTAGGGTTTAGGGTTAGGGTTTAGGGTTAGGGTTTAGGGTTGGGGTTTAGGGTTGGGTGAGTGTGAGTGGTACCCCCGGGCCGTGCGATTAGGGTTCAGGGGTGCGGGGTGTGGGGTTAAGGGGTGTGGGGTTTGAGGTTGTGGGCTTGGGGCTCGAGGGTAATGGGTGCGGCGCCTGGTGCTGTGAGCCGATAGGACCCATGCCGACCCAACACAGGGGTTTAGGGTGTGAGCCATGACACCTAAAACCCTAAAAGCACGTACAAGGCTGTGTTGAGCCTGCTGAGCCTGCATGAGCCAGCACCTCCCTGAGCATGTGTACAAGAAGTTTGTGATCACCTTCTGGTCCCGCAGACACAAACACACGCACTGCCGCGCCAACCCTAAACCCTGACGGCCTAATCCTAACCCCTACACTGTAAACCCTGAACCCTAAAACCCTAAACCCTAAACCCTAAACCCTAAACCCTAGCGGCCTGAGCCCTAAACTTTAAACCCTAAACCCGAACCTTAAACCCTGAACCCTCGCGCACGCAGACCTGCTGACTCGGGGGCTTGAGTGGACGATTGCACATGGGGAGCCGGTCAATGGTCCACGCTTCTCGGTCAAACCACAACCTGCGTGCTGTGGGCTGGCGCTGGTGAGGCGGTCTAAGGTTCAAGGGTTTTAGGGCTTAGGGTTGAGTGGTTTGTCTAGTGCATGTGCATATATGCATGTGCATGCGCAGCCACAGTGCATGCGCCCCATGTTTGCATGCACGCCATGTGCTTCCGCGCTTCACAGTCAAACCACAGCCGGTGTGCTACGCTGGTGAGGTGCCATCTAGGGTGCCTTGATCCCTAAACCCTGAACCCTGAACCCTAAACCTGTATGCTGCTGGTTCTGGGGGGGGGCATGGTGAATGGTCAACCCTGTGGCATGGTGCAAAGACTGCAAACAGGGGCACGCACAGCTTAGCTTTCAACCCTGCCTGCATCTAGCATTTCATGTGCTGCACCCTAATCCCCTAAACCCTGATCCCTAAACCGCACACCGCACATCCTGGAACTTGAAACCCTGGCTGATGGAACTCTGGACTCAAACCTGAAGCCACAAACCCCTCCCCACCCCAACCTTCATTGCGTGCTGCTGCCTGCCACATGAGTGGAACCTAAACCCTAAAACCCTGAACCCTAAAACCTGAACCCTAAACCCTAACCCGTGCTGCTGCCTGCCACAGGAGCGGAACCATGTGACATGCAGTCACTGCTGGCAGCCCATCTTCTATGACAACACCACGCGGGCGGGTGCTGGCATCATGCGGTGACTAAACAAAGCAGGCGCTGAGGTGGCGGCAGTTGTCAGACACACGGCACGGCTTGCACGGGGGCGGCGCAGCTTGGGCAGCTTGGACCGTTCATGTTCATCGTGGCACATGTGGGGCAGGGGCTGGTGGTTGGTGTTGTGTTGATTGTGACCGCTGCTCTGCAAGGGTTTAGGGTAGGTTTAACGTTTAAACCTCAAACCCTAAACCTTCAAATGCTCGGGCGCTGTGCAGAGCCAGCAACCTGTGCTGATGTTTGCGTGCATGGCTGCATGGTGACTGGCACGTTGCATAAGCTTACAGCATGCAAGCATGCAAGCACACCAGGATGTGGCTATGCTGCTGATTGCGCACCACGCGTTTGAAGAAGCAACTTGATCCACTGAGCGTTGTAACGAGCAAGGCAACATGTCTCCCATGTACGCTGCCAGCAGCTCCGTCCAGTGGAGGCAGGAGGGCTGCAGCACAGGCTACACATGGGGCAAAACTCATGCATATCTATCATAAGGGATACAGCCCATCAACAGACTGGCACACAGCCCCATGCTCCTCACTGCTTCAAAGCAGAGGTACATCGTGACCAGGGTTCACACTGCTCACAGTGCGCGGTACGGTTGTACTGCCTGCAGCTGCGCACGGCTCCGTCCAGCTCCTGCCTTCGTCCCGTAGCGATACGACATAGCTTGCAGCATTGCCCCTCAGGTCCACACATGCCCGCACCATGTCGTCGCTTGTGCATCACCACCACGTGTCGTTGATCATCGCGTCGAAGAACCCCGTGAAGATCAACGCCACGAAGCTCGCGTTCCAGCGCTGCTTCCCGGACCTCAAGCAGCACCTGGACATCAAGTCGATCGATGTGCCCTCAGGCGTGAGGGACCAGCCCGTGGGGGATGAGGAGACACTGCTGGGGTGCGTGCATGCTTGTTTTTGTTTGTTTTTTTGTTTGTTTTTTTGTTTTTTGGTCTGGGGTGCGTGCATGTGCTGCACGCACCACGTGTGTGGCCTGTGCAGGTGCAGCATGTTGGTGATGGCGCATCCAGTGCCTGAAACTTGTGATAACTGAAGTACACTTGCGGCGCCACATGTTGACATGTAGCATCATGATAATGCGTTATCATCATTACACGGCTTTGCGCGCTGAAACCCGCGATGCTGCGCTTTGTCACATGCGCCACACCGTGCGTACCACACTGAGTGCTGCACCAGTGGCCTCGCCTGATCACAGTGAAATGGCACACTCACATCCATGGCGCATCACGTTCTAAGCTTACTAGACGCTGTGTGCGCCATTACCTAAACACTGCGTGTGTCGCTGCCACGCATGGCTGCATGCTGCACCCCAGGCCATTATGACACACTGCACTGGCATGCGTGCATGATGTGCTTGCAGCACGCATAGTAGGGGCAGCAGCAGCAGGGAAAAGTGTCAGCAGGCCCCTGCTGCTCTTTCTGCTGCTGCAGCTTTCGCAGGCCGGGCGGTCGGTTCTGTCAGGGTTTGTGAACAAGGCCTTCATCCGCCAGGTTATGCATTGCGATAAGGGTAGCTGGCCTAGAGTGGCAGCTGTCACACCCTCTTGCCTTTACCCTAGCAGCCTGCATGCAGCTGGACATCACTTGGCTGGCGACTTGCCATGCAAGCACAACCTTACCCGCCAACTGCGCCACTCCCTGTGTAGACCATCCATAGGGTCTGGGGCTTTAAGGCTTTGGGGTTCAGGGTTTAGGGGCTCAGGGTTTAAGAGAGCGGTCACACTGGGTTCCGTATTCGTATTCGTATTCGACTTCCGAGTCGTGAATTCTGTATACGGAAACATAAGTCGAAAAATTTCGGTCACATTGAGTACCAGAGTTTCGTATCCTGAGCGCACGCCACCACCTAAATACGCCAGATCTTTAGCATGAAACTAAGGCAAATGCGCCCTCTTCTGCTATCCTTGCTGCTATAAGCCCAACTGCCAACCACCCATGTGCAGCTGTTGGGCTTGCATGCTGCGCTGGCAACCCTGAGGATGTGCCAAGATCAGAAAGGCCACAGCAATGTGGCCTTTCAAATTGCAGCCACGCACCATAATCACGGCTGTGGACCCCATGAGAGAGTGCATGGGCTGCATGCTCACACGCTCCTGGCGCATGGTGGCCGTCCGGAAGGAGGGAGTGCTGCAAAACTTGATGGGGCACCTCAGACGAAGAGCAGCGGCTGCCCCCACCACGTCCCCTGCCCCTGCCACGTGTGCGCTGACCGCCTTGTTCCCCATTGTCGTCTTCTCCCTCGCCCTCCTCGTGCTCGCCCTCCCCTTCACCGTCCCCATCACCGCCCTTGGCGTTGGGGACCGCTGCATCCTTTGCCTCATAGCCAGGGTGCTCAGTCTCCACCTTGGGCTGCCCAGCCCACTTGGCGTGATTGTGGAAATGCTTCAGCCACATGTGGTCCAGTGTCTCCTGAAGTATGCATGTGTTCATAAGAGCACATGCATCTGACACTGCACTCAACACAGGAAGTACAGTCCTGACAATACGGTACAGCACAGTACCGTGCGGCTGCACACGATGTAGGCACCCAACAGGCTACGCACCATGAACAACCCATGAACACTGTCATCTCTTGGGAAAACTCTGTCTGCGGGCATGTTGTATGTGCAGTGCCCTTGGTAGAACACGTTTCGCGGCATGGATTTGTGTATGCTTGCATGCCACAGCATGTATGCAGCGGAATGCCATGCATAGAGAATTGTGCAGCACGCACCAGCAGCTCGTTGCGAAGCTTGCCGTTGAAGGCCTCCTCCACGCCCTTCCACTCCAAATGCTGGGGTACCATGGTGCTGCTCTTGGCCAGCAGCTTGTAACCCTTCTTGACCTTCCGATTCTTCTCAGTTGCTGAGCATTGCTGACGCCATTTCTCTCCTAGCACCCCAACCAGCGTTGACTCTGCCAAGGGAAACAACTTGATGCTGCCTCCTTCAATCACCTTCATGATGGCCAGCGTGGCCTCTGTGGCTGGATCTTTGTCACGGCATCTCCATCACCAGCAGCATCCTGATCCTCATCCTGATCCTCATCACCCGCCTCTGCTAACACCTTGGCCTTTTTCTTCTGCTGCTTTTGGCTGCCCTTGCTGCCCTGCCTTGCTTTCTGAACTCGTTTTGGTGCTGGTAGCTGCAGGTCACATGGTGTGCTGTGACGTAGTGTGGGCTTGCATGTGCTGCAGGGGCTTCTGACCCGCCTGGAACGCATCAGCAGGTCGTTTCTGCAATACCTTGAGCCTTTAAGACAGTTTGGACCATTCACGAAAAATACGAAAACCCTTCTGCCCCCCCCGGGGGGGGGCCAATCCGTATTCCAGGCTTTCGTTACGGAAAACAATACGAAGCAGAATACGGTAATGTGACCGCAGTTTCGTATTGTAAACACAATACGAAAACGAATACGAAACCCAATGTGGCCGCTCTCTAAGGTGTTGAATCCTAGTTTCCACATGCGCCGTACACCGTGCGCACGCGCTGGGAATGCACGCCCCCGCCATGCAGAGCCAAGACGTTTGACTCACACCGGTGTTACTACGTGTGACTCCCACCGTGTTACTACCCCCGCCGTGTGGGGCCAAGACGTGTTATGTCACACCCCCGCGCTGCAGGGCCAAGACGTGTGACTCACGCCGGTGTTGTTACATGTGACTCACACCGTGTTACTACACCCGCGCTGCAGGGCCAAGACGCGTGTGCGCAACGCGGTGCGCGCGCTGCCGCCCGACCTCACCACCGCCACCCACACCGCCCCCATGATCGTGGCCATCGAGGGCGGCATCGGCCAGTGAGCGTGAGGTTTAGGGTTTAGGGTTGTAAAGGCCTTTAAAAATGCTTTTAGGGTTAGGCCTTTCAGGGTTTAGGGTTCTGAACCCGAAAACCGTAAACCCTAAAGGCCAGTGAGCATGGGCTGCCTGGCACATCCAGCTGGGGTGGGCAGGGGCTGCATGGCGCACCATGCCGGGGTTTAGGGTTTAGGGTTTAAGGGTTTAACCCCTGCGCCGCTGTAATGTGATGTTGTGCTGCTGCCTGTGATGCTGGAGTATGAGTACAGCCATGATATGGTACGATCCGACACGATCCAGCCTGAGCTGGTGCGACTCCGTGTGTGTTTGCGTGCAGGCGGTCACATGACGGGATGACCGAGTGCTTCGCATGGGTGGTGGCGGCACGGCCAGGTGTGTGTTGCGATGCGGCTGGCTGGAGTGTTCATGGCCCCCACCTGTTGCCCCGTGATGCACACACATCACACGTGCACATGTGTGCAGGGTTTGTTGTTTAGTGTTTAGGGTCTAGGCTACACCCTAGAGTTTAGGATGTCAGGGTCTAGAGTTTAAGGTTCTAGGTCTCACAGCAAATCAACGTCCAATGTTCAATGTTACTTGTGCACCTTCTGTGTTACATGCACAGGTTATGTTTATGCGTGCGCGTGCCGTGATGCTACATGCGCATGGGCAGCGTTGTGTGTGCTCACGTGTTACGTAATGTGCACCAGCTGCACCTGCTATGTTCAGCACATCAATGTCCAGTGTTGCGAGTGCAGTCTGTGCACGTGTAACGTTGTGTGTGCGTGTGACATGCAGGCGCGGAGAGTGCGGCGCGTGATATCATCATCATCATTGCACGGCTTTGCACATGTTATGCCGTCCGCGTAACACGTGTGACATTGTGTGTGTGCGTGACACGCAGGCGCGGAGAGTGAGGCGCGCAGCGCGTCCTTCGTGCTGCCCGACCCCCTGGTGGCCCTGGTGCAGAACGAGGGGCTGGAGCTGGGGGCGGCAGACGACAAGGTGGGTGTAGGGTGTAGGGTTTCGGGTTTTGCGTTTAGGGTTTAGGGTTTAGGGTAGGGTGCGTGTGTGTGCGTGTGTGCGCGTGCACGCGTGCGTGTGCAACATGTAGGGTTAAGGTTGGGGTTTTAGGGTTTAGGGTTCTAGGGTTCAGGGTTCAGGGTAGCTACCCTAAAGACCCTAGAACCCTGAACCCTACGGTGTGTGTGCGTGGGCGCGTGTGTGTATGCGCATGCGTACGTGTGTGCGTGCGGGGGCGGGTGTAAAGGGGATACAGTGCATGTGTGCACACACACACGTGCGGGCATGGGGGTCAGGGGGCGCAGTGCATGTGCGTGTAGGCGTGTGTGCATGTGCACGTGCTGGCACATGCCTGGCCGGCCTCAGGATGTTTCATCAGATCATCACTCCATTGTTTGGTGCTGCGCGTCCCCTGCTGGGGCTTTTGCATGTGGTGCAGCTTCTGGCACCTGCTGTGCAGAGCTAGGCACACATACAGTCGCACGGCTGAGGCACGACTAGGCGGGCGGCTGGGTCAAACTTGACTGGATGGGTGATTGTCTATATGGGCGGTTGATCGGATGGGTGGTTGGCTGGATGGGTGGTTTGCTGGCTGGGTGGTTGGCTGGGGCACACACAGTGGCAAGGGAAGTGCGACCCGGGTGTGACGTGCACTGTGATGTGTATCGTGATGTGCACGATGATGTGCACCGTGATGTGCACCCTAAACCCTAAACCCTAAACTCTAAACTCAAAACCCTAACAACCCAACAATTCAAACTGTAAACCCTAGCCCGTGCGTGTGCCGTGCAGCTGTTTGGGCGCGTCAAGTCGGGGCGGGGCTCGGGCACCGTGGGCCGCCTCACACACGATGTGGTCACACGGGAGGTGGGTGTGAGAGCCCCTAAACCCTAAAACCCTGAACCCTAAAACCCTGAACCTTAAACCTTAAA
>QAXD01000162.1:436314-450377 GCA_004335575.1 Haematococcus sp. NG2 | reverse complement strand
CTGAGCGAGGGCGGGGGCGCGGGCGCGGGCGGGGGCCCCGCAACAGCGGCCGGGCCCAGCTCCTTTGGCTTTGAGCTGCAGGTGCCGGGGGCTGGGAACCCCCTTGCACGAGGCACCGCGCCCCTCAGGCAGGAACAGGGCGCCCAGCATCTGGCCGGCCCCGTGGCCCCGCCCCACCTCCAAATGATGGCCCGGCAGCAACAACAGCAGCAGCAGCAGCCTCCATCGCCGGCACAGGTGCCGGCAGGGCAGCCACAACCGCTGCCGCTGCAGCAGCAGGGGCCAGCAGGGGGCGGCGGGGACTGCGTGGCTTCTCCTGTGCGTGACGGCAACCGTGTGGCCACTGCCCTGGCGGCACAGGAGGCTGCGCGGGGTGGGACCTTCTCTGCACAGGGGACCTTCTCGAGCCAGCCCCCCGCCACCCAGCAGCCTCATGATGGGGACCCCGCTCGTGGTGCAGCTCTTGGGGACCCAAACCATGGTTTTACTCCAGCCCCCAACCAAGCCCCCAACCATGCAGCGCCTGCACCTGGGACTCCGGCTGCAGTGCCCGCCCCAGCCAAGGCCGGGGTAGGCGCAGGGGCTGGGGCTGGGCCCACGTCTGCAACCACGGCAGCGGCAGGCGCAGCAACAGCAGCTGCGGCAGCAGCGGCGGCAACAGCAGCAACAGCGGCAGTAGCAGCAGCGGCGGCGACCGCAGCAACAGCAGCGGCAGCGGCAGCAGCGGTCAGCCCGCTCAAGTTTGTGCGGCAGAGCAGCACCGACCTGAAGCAGCAGGTGGTGCGCGACCGGTCGCGGGTGCGGTCCGCGCTCGCGGCCGCGCTCAAGACCCACGCAGAGTCGGGCGCTGAGTCGGGGCCCGAGAGCAGCGGGCTCAGCCCGGGAACCAGCGGCACCGCCCCCAACTCGGGTTTTCACGCGGTGGGTGAGTCCCAGGCACGTGAGTCCTCACTCCTTCTGGTGCCCCCCACGCTGCACGTCTCCGGCCTGCCGGGGGGCATCGGCTACAGCCAGCTACAGCCGCTACAGCCGCTACAGCCGCCGCTACAGCAGCCGCTACAGCCGCCGCAGCCGCTACAGCAGCCGCTGCCGCCCCCCGCGATCGCGACCACGATGCAGCAGCTGCAGCTGCAGCAGCACCCGCTGCAGGCGGGCGCGCAACTAGGGCACGGGCCCCAAGCGCCGCACCAGCAACAGAAACACCAGCAGCAGCAGCAGCAACAATACCAGCAGCAGCAACAACACCAGCAACAACACCAGCAGCAACAACAGCAGCTGCAGCAGCAGGGGGCGGCGTGGGGCACCCCTGCTGTGCCCCCCGTGGCGGTTGCGGCTGTGGTGCGGACGAGCGCCCCTAATGACAAGCTCGTGTGGCCACGCATCTTGACTGTCAAGTGGGGTGCCGCTGCGCCCAAGCCGCAGCTGCAGCCGCAGTGAGGCCGCAGCTGCAGCCGCAGTGAAACCGCAGCTGCAAGAACAGTAAAGCTGCAGTGAAGCCGCAGCTGCAGCTGCAGACGCAGCTGCAATCACAGGACAGACACCGTGAAGCTGCAGGTGCAGCAAACCAGGCCAGCGGCTTGGCAGTGCCGTGCCGTGGGTGGCAGCTGAAGCCACTGCCAGGCTGCGCAGGGGCAGGTGGCAGCAGCAGCAGCAGCTGCGGCCAGAAGTGTCGGTGGCCGCTGTGTTGGGCAGCAGGCAGCAGCGCTGGCTTGCGGTCAGTGGGACGGTGAACTGTGCTGTACCCGTGCTGTGACTGTGCTGGCGGGGCTCAAAAAACCGGTTGCTTGTGTAGAATGCTTGAAACTCAGGGACTGCGTGAGAGTGGTGTGAGGTGGTGATAGCAGGATGGGTGGCATGTACCGCATGTACCGCATGGGTGGCATGTACTGCATGTACCGCATGTATCGCATGTACCGTATGGGTGGCACGTACTGCATGTACTGCATGTACCGTATGGGTTGCACGGCTGCGTGGGCGAGCGAGTGGGTGAGTGAGGGAGTGTGATATGGGTGTGAGCATCTCTATATCTGACCCTGGATCTCACAACGTTTTTGGCTCGTGGGTGGAGTGGGTGCTTGATTGTGTGCGCGTCCTCCTTTGACCATTGCCCTTTTCTGATGCCCCGGTTGGTTGCATTCGGTTGGGTCGGTTGGCGTGGCGGCAGTACAGTGGCGGTACAGTAGCAGTACATTGGCAGTACAGTTGCAGGGCAGCTCCAGTGCAGCAGCTGCCGCACACACAGGGTGTGTGATGGCCAGCGTGCTGCAACAGCGCTGCCACGCAGGGTTGTGTTGCCGCAGGTGTTGGTTGGCCTCCACCCTTTTGGGGGTGCACAGGTAGCACCCGCATTTGACATGTCCAGCGTTTTCCAGAAGTGTGACAGTGGATGGAAGGTGTTCTTTCATGAACTGGGGCACAGGTGGTGCATGGCTGCTTCTAACATGCTCATGTCCATGTTACACGAGCCTTCAGCCACTGGCTGCACCTCACACGGGGGTGCCCCAGACGGGAGGCCCCCCTGTCCTGTAGTGTTTTTGTCGTGTGGGTGCTCGTGTGCGCTGCTGCAGCCAATGCTGGGTTGCACAGTGGCTGCAAGTGGTGGCGAGTGCATGTGGTGCGGGTGGTTCATGTGCGCTGCTGCAGCCAATGCTGGGTTGCGCACCACATGTAGCTGCAAGGGGTGGCGCGAGTGCACCACCCGCCTTCATGCGGGTGTGCCACCACTGCAGTGCACTGGTGCGCCTTCACCTTGATCCATGGTAACAATTGGCAGTTTCTCGGGCCTGAACCCTACACCCTGCACCCTTGGGGAGCGGCCCGTAATGGCTGCTCACCGTCGGTCAGTTGCCATGTCATCGGACCTTGAAGAAGGCTTGGGTGGGCCCCAAACATGTGTGGGGGGGACGGGCAGGATCGGGAGACCCATTTGTGGGGTGCTAAGGGCGTGGGGCCTGGTGGGGGGGTTGTTCCTTTGGTTGGGGGGTGTTCCTTTACTGGGTGCGGTGTGCTGCTTTTGTTGGTGGGGTGTGTTCCTTTTGCCAGTTGGATATGCTCCTTCTGCTCCTGCAGGCCTCATGGCCGTGTATTCCCATGTGCTCCTGCAAGCCCTATGGGGGGTTGGGCGGCAGGCGCGGTGCTTGCATCCACTTCTTATGCGCTCGCGGCCCGGGGCATCGACTTCTCTTGTGCTCTGCATGCTTGTGCTTAAAGTGCTCATGTGATGACCAGGACGGTGCTGTGCTTGACAGGACAGCGCTGTGCTCTAAAAGGGGCCAGCGGTGCACTGCTCATGTCCAGGAGCCATAGTAAACCTGTGGATGTGAGGGGGTCTGGGGGTGTGCGTGTGTGCATGGCATGTGCGTCGGTGGCTGGCTGCCAGTTGCACGGCCCCGCTGTTCATTTCTGTTGCCGGCCAGCTTGTGTGCCCAAGTTGGGTGCTGCAACTGTGCCGAATGAAGAAGCGAAGCACGGGCGGCGGGCGCTGGGCGTTCAGTGGGCATGTTCATGTTGCAAGAGCCTTCAGCCAGTCACGGGCTGATCAGCATAGTGGGCATCTAGCAGCCTGTGCCTCTCAGTGTCCTGTCCCTATGACTGTGTTCCCTTGGCGCCTGAAGAACTTGATGGTATGCCAGGCTGGGCGCATGCTCTACGAGCCTGCAACCAGTCGCGTGGAGCCTGTGCTGCTACATCTTTGTTATGTCTCGTGCTGATGCTGCCTGCAGCTGGCTGCTGTGCTTGTTCCTTGGTGGCTGATGCACGAGGGTATATGTGCTGGGGTTCCCAACCCCCAGAGCTGTGATCCCATCAACCAACATGTGTCATTATTTGTGGCATTCCCAACTACTGCTGTTGTTGTTACACCCCAAGCCAGTCAAGGGCTTCGGGGTGGCAAACTGACAGCAGGTAACAGTGAACCATCGAGTTCCATGAAGACTGCAGTGCAGAGGCTCGGAGGTTGGGACTCTTGAGTCGCTGAGGTTGGGACTCTTGAGTCGCAGAGGTAGAGACTCTTGAGGTGTCTTAAGACTGGCGCGGTGCCCATGTAATGACAGGTGGTATGTGGCCCAGCCCTCCCAGCAGGTGCTACCCATGGTGCCATGCACAATGCATGCAGCTCACATGCAATTGCGTGCCATGCACAATGCACGCAGCTCGCACACCGTTGCATGCCATGCACCATGCATGCAGCTCGCACGCCATTGGGTGCAGTCAGCAAAGGCATGGTTGATGCAGGTTCACAGTCGGCCTGCGGTGCCCAGTGCCTTCTTGTCTTAAGATGGCAATGGTGTTCTTCCCTGCTCAGCCTGCCGATCTAAGATATGATATGAGCGTACAGGAATACATGGGAAAAGGTAAGGCATGGAACGTGCAGGTGGTGCATCGACGTGCGTGCACATCCTGCATGCATGCGCCTGTTTTGCCATGCGTGCGCTGCTGCTGTGCATTGCACGCATGCACCTCAAGTTCTATCTGCCATGCATGCTCTGCTCAGAGATACGAAGGCATGTGGTGCAAAGACACGTGGCCTCTGAGCTGTGCTCTGCTTTGTCAAGCTGTGTTCTTTTTCAGGTGGCCTGTGCTGTGCTGTATGCTATTTTGTATGCTGCTTTGATCCAGCTGCTGCCAGCTGCCAACACAATCCGATGTATCGCGAAGATGAGGATCGCGCTTCAGTAATGCCCTTACCGGCTTGCCGACTGCACAGGCGTTCGTCAGCCGTATCACTATTTGAAAATAATGATGTCATGTCAGGTGGTGCACGACCTCCCACCCCAGTGTGCGCAGTGGTGGCAACGCCAAAGAGCAGCGTGCCGCGCAGCAGCGCGAGCCAGGGCTCGCGCATCTTTGCAGAGGTTGAACTCAGAGGGGCTCGCGCTCACTGAGTGCGCTCAGTGTCCTTTGAGTGGCGCACCTACACCCACACAACTGTGGAGGCGAGGGGAGGTGTGTGCAAGGACACAGTTTACCCTGTGCCGCAGCAGGCTAGGTATCACAGTCCACTCACAGCTCTATTCACACGTGTGCCTGTCGTGTGCTAGCAGCCTGAGCCTTCTGGTGCCTGTGGGTCGGTTACAGCTGACAGCTGAGGCGGCTGTGGGGAACTGAGCGGCCCTGTCAACAGCACCTACCACACCAGCAGGCAGGCGGTGCAGCTTCTGTAACATCAACCAGCAAGCTGTGTACATATATAGCTAGCTAGCCCGAAAGAGCTGTGCGCTTCAACAGCTGCAGGAGCGCAGCAGGCATACATAACCCAGGAGCTTTTTGTTGCTGGCAGCAGCAGGGGCTTTGTTGGGCAAACCTCAGTTGGGGAGCTGGGAGCTTTCTCTGCCAGCAGCACGGGCTCAGTTCAACCCAAGTTAGGTGAAGCTCAGTGGTGGCTGTGGACTCAGTTGTAGCAGTGGACTCATCGATTGCTGGCAGTAGACTCAGTGGTGGCAGCACAGGCTAAGCTGGGTGAGAAGCTCAGCAGTTGTGGCAGCAGGGGCGGCCGGCTCAGTTGTGGCGGTGGACTCGGCTGTAGCAGTGGACTCATCATTTGTGGCAGCATGGGCATCTGGGGCCTGAACAGCAGTAGCAGAAGCAGATGGGGCAGCAGACCTAGCAGTAGCAGATGGGGCAGCAGGAGCAGTGGTGGCAGCAGCTGCATCAGCTCATCATCCACAGCTCAAGGTCAGCCTGGGCTTGGAGCAGGGCTGAGGCAGCTGTGCAGGCTGGGCCTCTTGGTGAGTGGTGCTAGCGAGCCAACGCCTCAGTGAAGCTTCAGCTGTTTGATTCATGAATAACAACATGCATTTGATGCATGGTGGGATGCATTTGTGCACCACGCACCACGCACCATACATGCACCACATACCATACATTTGTGCACCACGCACCATACATGCACCACATACCATGCACCACAAATCACACACCAGGCACCAGGCACCACGCACCACATCACACACCACACCACACACCACGCACCACCACCACCACCAGTCCACCACCACCATCACCACCACCACCACCACCACAACAACAACAACAACAACAGCAACGATGGCAACCATCACATTGCTGTCTGGTGACGGCAGGATAGAATGTTGGGTTATTTCATGTGCTAGCAGAGGTGCATGACATGAGAGTTGCCTGTCAAATCAGGGCGTGTCTGCATGAGGGCCACCCTTGCCTTTGTCAGCCATTTCTATGCCAGGCCTTGCATGTCCATAGCCTGCATGCCAGCGGTCGCCTTCAGTCTGTTGCTCAGGGTGCCAAATCAGACCACATGGACACATGCATGTCGGGGTGCCAATTTAGATCGCATGACACATGCATGGCTGCCAGCTCCTGTTCAAGCTGGTGGTTGGCCCTCATTTGTCGCACCAACGTCTGTCATGCAGCATGACTCATATGTCACACCCCTGTCCCCCATGACAGTCACGCAGCATGACAGTCATGCTGCTGCATGTTGGCTGGCGTGCTTTGGGTGCTGTCTTGCACATGCCGCTGCTACACCATCCATGCGCGCATGCTGCGTGCTATTCCGTCCATGCGTGCATGCAGGTGTCACTGTGGGGCAGCCAGGGCATGCTGGCAGCTGCCTGCCTTGGGGGCCAAGCAGTGGGAGGTGAATGGTCCATGGGAGATGAACGGCCCACCTGCGTCACACCTTGCTGGCGACAACCGCCGCGTGAGGTTACACCTTGGTTCGACGTGCTAGCAGCACCAGCATCAGCAGGGGCGGCAGCACCAGCACCAGCACCAAGTTCTGGCAGCACAACACCAGCAGCAGCAGCAGCAGCAGGAGGAAGGGCAGGTGTTGCTGCTGGTGCGGCTGGTGCAGAGGCAGCGCATGCATCTGGGCAAGGGCAGTGTCCTGCCCCAGGCACTCCCTGGCACCCTCACCCGTCCCGCGCCACTAGCAATCACACTATTGCTACTACTGGCAGTACTATTACTACTGGTACTATTACTGCTACTACTAGTACTAGTACTAAAGGCAGCCCCAGCAGCCCCCTTAGGCCACCCCCCTCACACCCGGATCTGGATCTGGATCTGGATCTGGGTCTGGATCCACTGGCGGTGGGTCCCCCTGGATCCAGATCGCGATCCGGGACCTTGGACAGCCTGGCAGCCTGGCTGGCGGCTGCCGTCTTCCATGTCAGTCATACAGCGGTGCTGGCGGCACTGCTGGTGGGCGTGAGCTGGGCAGTGGAAACAGGGTACTACAAGGTAAAGTGCAACGTACTGCTGGTGTACTGTTTCTTTCTGGTCTGCTGTTTTTCTCCTGGTGTGCTGTTTTTTTCCTGGTGTGCGGTCTGTTTCCTCATGTGCGGTTTGTTTCCTCATGTGCTGTTTGTTTCCTGGTGTGCTTTTTACTTTCTAATCTGCTGTAAGTGGCATGGTGCATGGCTCATTCTGTCAGACTCCGGCAAGCAGCTGAAAGCTGTGATATGCCGCTGCTTACGTGATCTGTGTATATGAGGTCAAAGTATGAGGTCTCGTATGTGGTCTGCACCTGCAGGCGCTGGTGTGGCTGGAGGGGCAGGGAGTGATTGAGCGGCTGGCGCCACACATCCCGCCCACCCAGACCTCCTACCTCTCACAGGTGACTAGCAACTGTGGTAGTAACTATAATTAAGGTAAGGTGAAGGTAAGGTACGGTACGGCGAAGGAAAGGTGCTGTAAAGGAAAGGTGAGGAAAGGAAAGGGCGCGTACCACTCACAGGTAAAGAGCAACTAGGATAGTAAGTATAATAAAGTAAGGTCAGGTAAAGGGAAGGTACGGTATTGGTTGAGAAGTTACGGTGAAGGTGTGTGTCGGTGTGTTTGCTGCGCGCACCACCACCTCCGCCCGCGGGCTTGGGATTTAGGGTTTAGGGTTACCCCAACCAAACCCTGAACCCTGAACGCCTGCCGCCGTGCAGACCACCCAGACCTTCTTCCTATCCTCCTGGTTTGTACTGCTCATCGCGCGCGCACCCCCCGTGTGGTCCCGCCTCATGGGGTCTGCCCAGCCGCGCTGGGCGCCGCTGGAGGTACGGGCGGTACAGGCAGTACAGGCGGTACAGGGCGGTACAGGGCGGTACAGGCAGTACAGGCGGTACAGGCGGTACAGACAGTACAGGCAGTAAAAGGCAGTATATGCAGTACAGGTGGCACAGGCAGTACAGGCGGTACAGGCGGTGCATGTGGTGCCAGGCGGTACAGGCAGTACAGGCGGTACAGGGCGGTACAGACGGTAAAGGTGGCACAGGCGGTATAGGTGTTGCAGGCGGTACCGTCAGTACAAGCAGTACAGATGGCACAAACAGTACAGCCCCCAAATCCCGAAACCAAAGTCTAAAAACCCTGACGAGAGAAAAAAAACTGAACCAGGCTGGCTGCCATCCACGCGCAGATCGTGGCCACCTGTTGGTTTGGCGTGGCCCTGCACGACGCGTGGTTCTGGGCACTACACACAGTACTGCACAGGTTTGTCCTGCCATTGTACTGGAGGGCGTACTGCTTGCGGTACAGCAGTACATGCGACATGCCGTGGCCGTGACGCAGGACAGCTTTGGGCTTTCAGCTGCTTGCTGGGGCATGAGGGGATGGGCGTCAAGGACGTGTGCATGTGGCAGGGCATGCATAGGCCCTATTACTGCAGAGAAGTACCCTCACATAAAACCCTGTGCTGGTGGCGCACTGCTGTGCTGTCATTGAACACGGATTGTACTGCTGTGGTACTGCGGTACTGCTGTACTGCTGGTGTACCGCAGGATCAAACCGCTGTACCGCGCCATCCATGTGGGGCACCACAGGTCAGAGGGGGGCCTCACGGTTTTTGGTGAGTGAGAGGGAGCAAGTAATGTTTAGGGGTTAGGGTTCAGGGTTTAGGGTTTAGGGTAGCAGGGTTTAGGGTTGGGGTTTGGGGTTCAGGTTTTGGGGTTGAGGATGTGGGGATCAGGGTTCAGGGTGTATGGTGTAGGCTTGGGGTTTGGGGCTTAAAGTTTAGGGTTTGGGGCTTGGTCAGGGCTTTGGTTGGAAACCAGACCTTTGGTTGGAAACCAGGTCGAAGCATCGTGCTGCGCTGCGCCCCCCGTGCTGTGCTGTGCTGTGCTGTGCTGTGCTGTGCTGTGCTGTTTGCTCCACCCACACCTCCCCTCCACATGCAAGTGTGCTCCGCTGCATGGACCCTGAACCCTAAAACCTGAACCCGCATGCCTAAACCCTTTGTGCTGCTTGCTCCACCCACAGGCACTGCAGACATGCACCCAGTGGAGGCGGTGGCCCTGGTGTTTGGCTTCTACGCAGCTGCCCTGCTTTCATACGCTTACGTGGTGGGTACCATTTACCCTAAACCCTAAACCTAAGCTCTAAACACTAAACCCGAAACCCCTAAACCCGAAACCCCCAAACCCGAAACCCTAAAAGGTGGTGCCCTGCTGTTTGGCTTCTACGCGGCTGCCCTGCTGTCCTACGCTTACGTGGTGGGTCACGCACTCGCGTTTAGGGTTCAGGGTTTAGGGCTTAAAGGTTTGACCTTGGAGGTTCTGAGGTTCAACCTTTAGGGTTTTAGGTTTTAACCGCTCGCTCACGCCCTCACTCCCTTCCTTACCTCCTCGCTCCCTCTCCCTCACTCCCGTCCTCACCCCCTCTCACCCTCAATCCCTCTCTCATTCCCCCTCTCACTCTTACTCCCATCCTCACTCCCATTCTTACTCGCACTCCCTCTCTCACTCTCACTCCCTCTTTTACTCTCACTCCCCCTCTCACTCCCTCACTCCCTTTCTCGCTCTCACTCCCTCCCTCATCCTCCCTCCCTCTCTCACTCCCAGCCTCACTTCCACTCCCCCTCTCACTCCCCCTCTCCCTCTCACTCCCGCTCTCCCTCTCACTCCCATCCTTACTCCCCCTTTTGCCCCCTCTCCCCCTCTCACTTCCCCTCTCACTCACTCTCTCACTCCTCCTCTCACTCACTCTCACTCCCTCTCCCTCTCCCCTTCACACTCCTCCTCTCATTCTCACTCCCCCCCTCTCACCCCCTCTCTCCCACTCCCTCACTCCCCTTCTCAATCTCTCTCCCACCCTCCCTCTCACCCCTTCCCCCTCTTCATCTCTCCTTCCCGGCCGCAGCTGGGGTCCTGGAACCCGGTGGCATACACCGCCCTGGTGCTCCTGGAGGCCAACATGAACATGATGGGGCACTGCGGGTACCGGCAGCCCGCGTGGCTGGCCCTGCTTCAGTCCGGGGGTGTGTGGCTCACGCCCGGCGCCGCGCACGCCAAGACCCACTACATCCACCACCTGGACCCGCGCGCCAACCGCGCGCTGTACTTCACGTGGTGCGGCCTTGTACCGCTTTTGTACTGCTTTGTACTGCTTTGTGCTGCTTTGTACCGCCTTGTACTGCCTTGTACCGCCTTGTGCTGCGTTCTGCTACTTGGGACTGCTTTGTACCGCTTTGTATCGCCTTGTACCACTTTGTACTGTTTCATGCGGTCTTCATTGTACTGTCTCACACCGCGTCGTGCTGCCTTTTAGGCCGGCATGCAGGAACATTAGTGAAAAGCCCTGTCATTCTGCTGTCTCTAACTGTCTAAGTAAGCCCTGACCCCACCCGGCGCCCTTGCAGGTGGGACCGGGCGGGTCACACGTTCCGTGACCACCACCCACACATCCGTGAGTTCAGCCGTGAGGAACAGTGGGAGTACGAGACGCGCGCAGCTCGCATGCTCTTTGCATGGGCCGCCACCCGCGTATCTTCCCTGGTGGCTGCCTTCTCCAAGGGGGACCCCCTGGGGCACCGGCAGTAGCACCGGCGGAACGGCAGTAGCGCGTTGCCGGCAGCGGTACAGCCGCCCGCAGTAGCACCGGCAGAACGGCAGTAGCGCATTGCCGGCAGCGAATACAGCAGTAGCGCGTTGCCAGCAGTAGCACCAGCGACACCGGCAGTAGCGCGTTGCCAGCAGCAGTACAGCGGTACGGCCGCCTGCAGTAGCACCGGCGGTATGGCAGTAGCGCGTTGCCAGAAGCGGTACAGCGGTACAGCCGCCCGCAGTAGCACCAGCGACACCGGCAGTAGCGCGTTGCCAGCAGCAGTACAGCGGTGCGGCCGCCCGCAGTAGCACCGGCGGTATGGCAGTAGCGCGTTGCCAGCAGCAGTACAGCGGTACGGCCGCCTGCAGCAGCACCAGCGGTATGGCAGTAGCGCGTTGCCAGCAGCAGTACAGCGGTACGGCCGCCTGCAGCAGCACCGGCGGTACGGCAGTAGCGCGCTGCCAGCAGCGGTACAGCGGTACGGCCGCCCGCAGTAGCACCGGCGGCACCGGCAGTAGCGCGTTGCCAGCAGCAGTACAGCGGTACAGCCGCCTGCAGTAGCACCGGCGGTATGGCAGTAGCGCGTTGCCAGCAGCAGTACAGCGGTACAGCCGCCCGCAGTAGCACCGGCAGAACGGCAAGAGCGCGATGCCGGCAGCGGCACGGCAGTAGCGCGTTGTCAGCAGCGGTACAGCGGTACGGCCGCCCGCAGTAGCACCGGCAGAACGGCAGTAGCGCGCTGCCGGCAGTTGTGTAGTGCGGCAGTACGGCAGTTAGCAGCAGTACAATTTGTGAGCACGAGTGCGGTTGGGAGGGGGGCTGTTGGCAGCAGTGCGGGCCGTTGACTGGCCAGATTGCAGCTTGCAGTTGCAAAGTCGGTCTGGTGGGTACCTTGGGTACACACAGTGCCGCCGGCAAACAGTACAGTTGGCAGTACCATAGCACGTATGCGCAGGCCATAGCGCAGCTGCTGGCAGCTGTGCTGTTGGCAGAACCACAGTTGGTAGTAGCGCTGTCAACAGCAGCCCACAGTGGTAATGTTGGCAGTAGCGCTGTCAGCAGCAGCACAGCAGCTGGCAGTAGCACAGGCGGTCAGCCACAGCTGCAGCAGCCTTGTGGTGGGTCCTGGCAG
Source organism: Haematococcus sp. NG2 (assembly GCA_004335575.1). Lineage (NCBI taxonomy): Eukaryota > Viridiplantae > Chlorophyta > Chlorophyceae > Chlamydomonadales > Haematococcaceae > Haematococcus > Haematococcus sp. NG2. The sequence continues at coordinate 438,457 of QAXD01000162.1, read as the reverse complement.
CAACATGGCAAGAGGGGGGCCAGCATTGCTTGCTTGTGACGTTGCTTGCTGTACTGCTGCTGTAGCGCGCAAGGTAGTGTACTGCCATACTGCTTGAGAAAAGGTGCCGTTGGTTGCTGTACTGCTGCTGGGGGGTTTGATGCAGGGGGCTGCATGCTGCATCATGAGCTGGGGCCATGGCTGGGCTGTGCACTTCGCCTGCTGCTTCACTTGTCTGTTCCTACTGTTGGATGTTGTTGCTCACTTCTTTCACGTCGCATCGAGTGTATGCCTCCTACTGCGCTCCATGTTGGAAACGAATTGACTGTTGGCAGCGTGCTTGATTATTATTTGTTTGGGTCTAATTACTGGAGTTTCAAGGTCAGTACAGCCCAAGCGGCCTCTGATAGGGGGCAATGAATGATGCTGGGGTGCTGAGCAGAGGCAGGGGCCTGACCCCAAGCGCAGCAGTGGTTGCAGGCACACGCATGCACACACACGCAAGAAGTGGGCGCGAAACAGGCTAGGTAGTCTTCTTACATTAAAACCCCTGCCCGTTGACGTGCACATACATCATACACATGCAGCCTTCACACGTTGTAACATTAGCATGCACGCGAGACCTGTTCACCAGCGTTTGCATTGGGTGCGCCCCTCATCATGAATCATTCCCAACCGAGCAGCTGGCCAGAAACTGCGACCAAGCAACCGCCAATGCCATGCACACACACATACCTGTGCCTCACATACCTGATGCACACGGCCTAACCCCCCGGACATGTCCCACATGGCTTGAGCCGCATGCTGAAACCCCCTAGGTTATGATCGCCAGGCACTACGATGCTCACCCCCATCTGCCTCACACAAGTGACGGACCAGGATGAGCCAAGTTAAGCACCCGTGTCAGGCGCCATGTGTGATGACGAGCAGAACGTTGGTGCAGCACCACCATCACCCGCGTGCTCCCACCCCCTCCTTTCGCGTAAGGATGTTTGAGACGGAGCACATCCATACTTGAGGCTCAACGCGACCGGCTGAGCAACCCAGACGCACAAGGCGCCTTAACATTGGCCCCGCAGATCAACGCACTGCATGCCCATAAGGCGACAGCACCCAACGCTGCCACAGCTCAAGCACAACGAGCCGATCAGCCCGTGTCTGGCTGAAGGCTCATGCAACATGAACATGAACAAGCGCAACAAAGCACATCGTGCACTTCCCATCATGCACTTTTGACCGACCAGGTTCAGGACCTTCACAGCACACGGTGGGTGCGGTGGGGTCAGTTGCTCGAGGGGCAGGTCCGGCACCAGGCCCATGCGCATGCACAGCCGCACCATGCGCATGGGCGCACATGGGCACAGACCATGCACATGGGCGCATGGGCACAGCCGCCTCCATGCAGCGAGCATACACGCATGCCGCAGCGCCACTGCCCGCCCATGCACCCTTGCCCCTCAACCCACAGGCCGCCACATCAGCACACCTTCCATGTGCCCCATCTTGATGCACATTCAACCCCAGTGATGGCGACATGCCGGCAGGTGCCAAGTCACACGGTGCTGCACGCTGCTCGCTGCCACCGGCTGTGTCGCAGTGTGCCGTGCCGCGGCCGCAGCACGGCACAGCACACAGCGCAGCACGGCACAGCATGCAGCACAGCACGGCGCAGCACACAGCACAGCACGGCGCAGCATGCAGCGCAACACGGCACGCAGCACGGCACAGCACGCCACGCAGCACAGCACGCAGCACAGCACGGCGCAGCACGCGGCACAGCACGCAGCGCGTGGCATGCACTGTAGCACACCGTCAGCACGCAACACGTGACGTGCACGGCCCATGTCGGATAGGTACCCCACCCCCAAAATCATGGCGGTTTCGTGAGCTGAGCGCGGCACACCGCTCCACATCCAACCACGGCTCGCACCTAGATTCAAACCCAGATTCAAACCTAATTGGAACCCAGATTCGCACCCAGATCCGAACCTAGATAGGAACCTGGATAGAACCTAGAATGGCACCTAGAGTGGCACCTGACCCTGACCATGACCTCTTCCATGCCGCGGTGCCCCCACGCCAACACAACGATCGTGGTTCCACACTCTTCCGGCACACGCCACCCTTCAACCCCCGCCCACCCCTCCCCTAAGCACTAGAGCAC
>QAXD01000162.1:406592-423168 GCA_004335575.1 Haematococcus sp. NG2 | reverse complement strand
CCTTGGGGGAGGGGGACGGGGGGGAGAAGGAGGTGGGGAGGCATACCTGCAAACGGAGTGCAGGCAGGGATGATCGGGAGGGGTGCAAGCAGATAGAGCGTTTTGAGCACAGCATGCAGCAAGCATAGCAGCTTGCATCCCGCTGACCCTGCCCCCCTTTACCGCTGACCCTGCCCCCCTTTCGCAACAATGGGCGGCCCCATGCCCCATGCCCCATGTCCCATGCCTCATGCCCCATGCCACCCCACGCCCCATGCTGCCCATGCCGCCCCACGCCCCATGCCCCATGAACAATCTATCCATAGAACAATCTGTATCCCATACATGGAAATGCCCTACACGACAAGCACCCTGTACCAACAACACCTGTCCCATGTAAATGGAGGTCTATGCACCCACCACTCCCGCCTAAATCCACAAGTCACCCTGAGAATGAATGAAGGTCGTTACACAGGGGGTTGATACCCTGAGAAACCTTGAGAAAATGCCATGCACCCACCAGCCGTTGGCCACAGAGATCTCGTCCACCACCACGGCACTGCCCGAGCATATGTATACATATAAATGCCCGAGTATACATATATGAAAGGTGTATGTAACAATTCATGCTATGCACCCACCAGCCATTGGCCACGGAGATCTCGTCCACCACCACAGCACTGCCCACGTTGCTCTGGCTCGTGTCCGGCCGCTGGAACACAAACTTGGCGCCCTTGACGGGGAAGGGCGTGGCAGCTGCACGGGGTTTAGGGTGTGAAGGTTTAGGGTTTAGGGGTTTAGGGTTTGAAGGTTTGGAGGTTTGGGGTTAGGGTTTAGGGGGGTAAGGGCTCAGGGGTTGGGGTTGATGGGTTAGGGTTTAGGGGTTATGGATTAGAATTCAGGGTTAGGGTTTAGGGTTTGAAGGTTGAGAGGCACAGAGAGGCGCATACAGAGACACACAGAGACACACAGGGACATGCAGGGCACACAGCAAGTCAACGGCCCAGGAGCTGGGAAGGCACGGAGCTGAACGGGCCGGCACTTGTATGAGGTCAGGAGCTGAATGGGCCGGCAGTCCTTATGGGGTCAGGAGCTTAAGAGGCCGTTGGGGCGCACAGCATGCAGGCTGCAGCCCCTGCCCCGTGTGTTGGGTTTTGTTATGTTACTGAAGATGGAGAGCAACTCACATGGCAGTGTGAGCAGCGCGTTGGCGCTGTTTGGGTAGTCAGAGCAATCCAGTCCTGAGGGGAGGTTGGTGTAGTTGAAGTCTGCCAGGGCCTCTGTGTCCTGGCCATCATCATAGGTCCAGTAGATGGCTTTGATCGCTCCGTTCATCTGACCGTCCATGGCCTGTGGGGCATGTGGTGCATGAGGTTGCATGGGGCGCATGGGATGCATGAGGTGCATGGGGCGCATGAGGCGCATGAGGCGCATGAGGTGCATGTGGTGTGTATGTTGCATGGGGCGCATGAGGTGCATGAGGCGCATGAGGTGCATGGGGCGCATGAGGCGCATGGGGTGCATGGGGCGCATGAGGTGCTTATGTTGCATGAGGCGCATGGGGCGCATGAGGTGCATGGGGCGCATGAGGCGCATGGGGCGCATGAGGCGCATGGGGTGCATGGGGTGCATGAGACCAATAACACGGCGTTTCACAGCTGTATCTGCATGCAGGAGCCTGACAGTCATTAGCCGGAACACCACCACTAGATAGTGTCACACATCCGGTAGATGTATTCGATCGCTGGCAGCCCGCGCACCCACCATGAGCACATTGATGGCCTTGATGTAGAGGGATGGGGAGTAGGTGACCGTGATGGCGTACCAATCATGCTTATCAGCAGAAGTGATGCCCCAGTAGCTGGAGGTGTAGAAGAAGGGCCACCACACCGCCCTCTGCTGGTTCCTCACAAACTGGCTGTTGCTGGTGCTGGTGAGGGTACTGGCGGAGATGCAGCCGCTGCGGGCGGGCCGGGGTTCAGGGTTTTAGGGTTCAGGGTTTAGGGTTGAGGGTTGAGGGTTCATGTGGTTGAGGGTTTAGGGTTCAGGGTTGAGGTTCATTTGGTTGTGGGTTGAGGGTTGAGGGTTCATGTGGTTGAGGGTTTAGGGTTCAGGGTTGAGGTTCATTTGGTTGTGGGTTGAGGGTGGAAGGTTCGTTTGGTTGAGGGTTTAGGGTTTAGGGTTCATGTGGTTGACGGTTTAGGGTTTTAGGGTTTAGGGTTCAGGGTTCAGGGTTCATTTGGTGCAGGGTTCAGGGTTTAGGGTCCAAGACCTTAAGGGTTTAGGCGAGGATAACATGTGTTCTTGATGTGGCTAATGCAGCATTCCATAACATAAAGCGGTGTACAAAGAACGCTGTGATATGCCGCTGTCATTTGTCATATTTATAGTTTCATACATACAATCAACAGGGGCCACGAGCGCTGTGGTCCCCCTCTGTCACGTGATGCTGTATATGTATAAGCATCTATGACTAAATCTATAAGTATACAATCTATACATCTATGACTAGATCTATAAGTATACATCTATGAGTAAATCTATAAGTACAGAGAACATACAGAAAGGTTTGTATCGGGCGCCCACCTGAGCCGTGAGCCGCCCAGTGTGAGGCGTGATGAGGACGTGCTGTCCCAGTTGCCATCTGCACATTGGGTTTAGGGTTTAGGTTTGGTTATTAGGGTTCAGGGTTTGGATTTTAGGGTTTAGGGTGTAGCGTGTAGGGTTTAGGGTTGTAGAGTTTACGGTTTAGGGTCTGGGTTTTGTGGGTTTGGGTTTTGTGGGTTTAGGTGCTCCAGCTGCCATCTGCATGTACGCACGCACACTGACATAAGCACATAACATCCTCACTTGCAGCAGCTGACAGCCATCGCACAGCTATCATCTGTCCATCGCACAACTGGGTCTTGTGCAGCCACAGCTGTTCCCACGCAGCGCTGCCATGCGATGCATGCAGCCACAGCTATTTTTCTCGCACAGCCCCAGTTAAATATTATCGCGCAGCCACAGCTCTTCTCGCGCACACACTGCCATGCGATGCATGCAGCCACGCACTTGACATGTTGTACCCAAAGCCGTCATTCATGGTGTCCAGGTTGGAGGAGATGGCGGTCTTGAGGGTGCGGCGTGATGAGTGCGCGGCATGCGAAGGGTCCTGCGGCCCGTCCGTCTCCCCACCAGCCAGAGTCGTCGCAGTGTCTGCTGCCACGACGTGTGCGCCATGCGAAGCACTACTGCACACGCCTGCATGCGCGGCATTAGCAACGGGCAGGGGGCACAATGCGCACGTGTGGAAGCCAGATGCGACCTGCAGTCATGTGCTCATGTGCTCGGGCATCCTGGGGGCTTGCATGCAAGCATGTGCTTGCGCGCTGCGGGCAACGCTGCACAAGCGCCCAGCACGCTTCCATCGCCAGTTGCCAAGCGCGCATGTGCCTGGCATCGAGGTGATGTGCTTGCTCGGAGCTCATCATCACGTCGACTGTTTCACCCCACTGCTAAGCGCAGAACCTAGCAGATTGCGCTGCTGATTCTCAGTATCAATGCCACTTGACGATTTGTTTCAACCAAGCAGGCCGCATTTGTACCTTCAGTTTATCAGCGGGGGGGACCGCACACCCGCGCCGGCTAACAGCGTCAGGAGCATAGGAAATGATGATACTGGGCCAGCTTGCGATGCGGCAGACCATCCTGCCCCCAAGCCCAAAACTGAAACATGGATTCGCTCACCTAGAAGAAGGGCCAGCGCCAACGCCAACGGTCTCATCGTTTCAGAGGGCTGATCCGGGACCTACTCGGAGCTGCGCATCAATGAATTGAAGCACCCACAGTTCCGTTGCAGTCGTGAACTCGGGGGCCTGCTCTGCGCCTTGTTTTAAGCCCACTGCGTAGCCCTGTCAGCCCTCTGGCAAAAAATGGCTGCGGGACGCGGGCCACACCAGAGCCGTACGGTTGAGCAGGAAAGGGTGAGGGAACCGAGGCCCAGCCTTGCACAAAGGATCCTAAACTACTGCAGGGGTCGAAATGAATCCGCCTGTGCATCATTCTGCTACACCACACGTGGTTTTCAGGGTGCGGCCTGTTTTGTTGGAGCGATTACAGTCAAAGCGCTCAAAAACCACGCAGACGCAAGTATTATGATCAGGAGGCTGCGATGGAACGGCAACGGCAGGGTTCGTCTGCATCGCATGTGCTTGCATGGGCTGCATGCACCAGCACGTGCTTGCATGACGGGCACCAGGGGCTGTGGCTGCATGCGGAATCATCGGGTGCCTCAACCTTGACGACAACAGGAATGGTGCAGCTGCCACGAAAGAGCCGCATCGTGTGCACAGCAAGGACATGTGCAGCACAGCACACCTGCACACCTGTGCCTCACCAGCAAAACAGGCCTGCAAGCAAAACGACGCCTGCACACCGCCTACAGGCTGGACTTAACCCATGTGAAGTACTATGAGCACAGGCCCTGACAATACCCAGCGCTGTGGCCCCACACTCCCTTAGACGAAGCCCAGCACAGTAGGAAAACATTGTTACACAGGACAGGTTGCCGGGGGATAGCATGCCACACTTGAGTTGCTGCCAGTGGATGCATGGGCTGCCCATGCACACCTGCCGCATGCACGCTCCACACCAGCAGTGCCATGCAGTGATAGTATGTGACACAGATCAGCCAACAGGTCAGCCATGACGACATCCCCCCCCCTCTCCCGCCACCACAAGCACGCACACAGATCCAGCTCAAACATGGCACATGGCACATGTGACGTCCAGCCACCACAAGCACACAGATCCAGTGTGACGCAGATCCAGTGCGACGTAGATCCGGCGTGACGTAGATCCATGAGTGTGACATCCCCCGCCACAGTTCCAGTGTGACGTTCAGTGTGGCGTCCCAGATGACGTAAAACATGGCACATGGCAGATGTGACGTGAACATTATGAACATGCGACGTGAACACTGCCACAGGTGACGTCCAGCCAACACCCTCCACTGTGACGTTCCCCTGACCCTGCCCGCTCTTCCTTCCCGCTGCTGCTCTCTCAATCCCCCTGGCCCCAAACATAGTGAGCTGGTGCCGCCGTGATGCATTGGTGCGACCCAGCCCGCAACAGCAGCATGGTACACGCTGGGAGGTGGTTGACAGCTGCCCACCCCCTGCATGACCCCTCGTTGCATTGTAACTCAAGGCACTCTGGACCCCTCATTGCGTTATAACTAAAAGCACAGCGGCCCGTGATTCTTCCCACGTTTCAACACATCCAGAACAGGGTGGCCCCCGCCTCAGATCCACAGCTGACTCCACAGCTGAATCCACAGCTGACTCCACAGCTTGATCCACAGCTGAATCCACAGTTGGATCCAGAAAAGGGTGGCCCGCCTCACATTCACAGCTGCTTGTGCCTCCGTCCGCAACAGATGCTGCGCACGTGCGCACATGCTGCACCCCCCTTGGCAACGGCCAACTGCTTACGCGCTGCTGCTGCTGCTGCTGCTGCCGCGACTGCTACTGCTGCTGCCGCAGCCGCGACTGCTGCTCGCGCGCCGCTGTTACTTCCGAGCTGCTGCCGCAGCTGCTGCTGCTGCTTCCGAGCTGCTGCCGCAGCAGCAGCTGCCGCGTACGAGAGGCCCTCACAGGTGCTCACAGATCCACAGAGACCCAGATAATAAAAAGCCAGAAATCCAGACTGGCAGAGATCTGCCCCCCACCTGCCATTCACATGCGCACATGCTGCACCAGCGCCGGTGAAAGAGGCTAGCTACCCTGCACCGCTGCTGCCGCCGCCGCTACTCACATCCTGCTGCTGCCGCCGCTGGCGATGCTTACACATTGATGCTGCTGCTGCCGCAGCCGCCGCCGTCGCCGCCGCCACTGCTCAAGCGCTGTTGCTCCTGCCGCAGCCGCAGCCACAGCCGCCGCTGCTGCTTACGCGCTGCTGCTGCTTACACCCTGATGCTCCTGCTGCCGCAGCCACGGCCGCTGCCGCTGCTGCTTACGCGTTCCTGCTGCTGCTCGCTTGCGGCTGCTGCTCACGCTGATGTTATGCAGTGCTGGCCCCCACGCGGTCGTGGGGGATGAGGCGGCAGCCGCATTGCTGCTCATGCGCTGCTGCATCCACAGACACCTCAGCCACAGCCGCTGCCGCTGCTGCTGCTCACATCCTGCAGCCGCCGCAGCCACAGCCACAGCCGCCGCCGCTGCCGCTGCTTACGCGTTCCTGCTGCCCCCCACGCGGTCGCGGGGGATGAGGCGCAGCTCTGACCCGTGCTTCAGGAACACATTGCCCGCGGTCTGGGACGGGTTGATGCCCACGCCGTCTGCGCACACGCAAAACATATGTTTACGGTTTAATGTTCAGGGTTGAAGGTTGATGCCCACGCCATCTGCATAAGCACGCAGACAGATGCATAGGGTTTAGGGTTTAGGGTTTGGGGTTCAGGATAAGGGTTTAGGGTTTTGTTTCTGGTTTCGGCTTTTCATACACAGACAGGTTTAGGTTTCATACACAGACAGGGTTTGGGGTTAAGGGTTTGGGGTGAAGGATTTGGGGTTTTAGTTCCGGCTTTTCATACACAGACAGTTGTAGGCACAGTACGGTGATCATGCTGCAGCACACGCAGGCAGACGCGCAACTGCAAGGCAGATGCGCACACATGCACGTGTGGTTGCAGCACACGGACATGTAGCATGTTGCGTATGCATGTGCTTGCCTGCGCATGGCATGAGTTGCGTGAGTGCCAGAATGCTCATGGCTTGAGCTGTGTGCTGCCGACCGTGCCGCAGCACACACACACACACAAAACAAAACCTCGAAACGCATCATCCAAGCACATGTTCCAAGACATCAACCCGAACACATCACCTCGAACGCATCACCCAAACACATCATTTTCCACAAACCACAACACTCAAATGCATGCACGAAACACACCCATTTTCTCACCATTGGTGATGATGGCACTCGTCTGTGCTGGCACCTTGAACTGCGTGAGCATGAGTGGGGCATGCAGCAGTCATGGGCTGCCAGGCTGCTGCGTTGCAGCTCATGATTGCTGCAACTGCCAGGATGATGTGGGGGTGCCTAGGGCACTACCAGCTGTGGCTCGCTGCCTATACCACAGTGTGTCCTAGTAACACAGCTTGGATAATGGGTTAAAGGGGTGTGTGCTTGGGCGGGCGCAACAGCCGTGCACAGAGCAACAGCCGCTGTCGGTATGCCCCCACAGGCCCCCACAGCACAGGTGCAGCTGCTTCAGCCGTGCGTAGTGCAACAGCAGCCGTAGCATGCGCGCACAGGCAGGGGCGCAGGTGCTGCAGCTGGTGCAGGTGAGGCATGCAGCAAGGTGCAGCATGCAGAGGAGTGCAGGCAGTGCAGGTGCAGCATGCAGAGGACACCCATGCCCCTCCCCCTTGACTGCATGGAGCTCCCCAGCTGCCATGCAGCACCCACCTCCTCCGCAGCGAACTTCAGCACGGCCGTGAAGGGCGCCTCCTCGGGCACGCTGAACCTGCGGCCATGCCATCAGCAGCAGCACCCGCTTCAGGGCTCAGAACACACCCAGATCGTTCAAACAGCAGCGCCCAATGCACTTACACGCGATAGGGCAGCTTGGGGTCAGAAGTCAGCGTGATCTTGAACGTGACCTTCGACCTGGACGGACAGCGCAATTGGGGGTGCTCATGAGATGCTGTTCTCAGGACCAGGACGGGGTTGCTTTGGACACCTACATTTTTCAGCCGCTGGCACTGCAAGATGACAGCGTCGCGACAGGAGCACCGAGTTGAAGGGGCCACGGGGGTGAGAAAAGCAGTGATGCAGGATCATCCAGCGGTGCGGCTCGACCGGACTGCCATCGTGATGTTACTAGCTTGTGCCACTGCAACTACTGATCCTGAAGGAATGAGCGACTAATGGCTGGCAAGGGTTCTTCATCTTGATGGAGGCACGTGTGGGCATCAACAGTGTGCATGCTGTGTGCTGCAACGTGCTGCAACAAGAAGCAATGTGAAGCTTGGTCTGCATGCAGCCATGCTGCTGTGGGCTGCACAGCAGCTTCAAGAGTACCATCCATGCAAGCTCATGGCCGGGCAGCGACGCCATGTCATCGGCTTGCAGCCATAAAAGCCGGACCTCCACATTTCCATGCAGAAACAAGAGCGCGCGCAAACAAGAGAGTGCACAAACCCTCTCGCACACGTGCTGCAACAAACCAAAGGCTGATTGCTTGTTGGATCCATGGCCGCAGGCGCGGCAGTGCACCCCACGCGCAGCATGGCTGCTGCGCCTGCTGCTGTGCTGCACAGCGCTCACAGCACCCGCAGCGGGCCACAGCAGCACAGCGCGCGCAGGTGCGCCTGGGGCGGGCGCTGAGTCTGACCCTGGTGTTTGTTGATGCTGGTGCCTATCTCACTCATGCTGGGGCCAACCTCACTCATACTGGGGCCACTGCTGTGCATGCTGTTCTTCTATTTGGTTCCCCGGGGTTTGTGTTCTCTGATTTTTTAGATAGCCAAACCCTGAACCACAACAAAGTAGCAATCGTGCAGCAGGTTCCAACCCCTATTCCAACCCATATTCCAGCCCCTATTCCAGCCCCTATTCCACACCCTGTTCCACACCCTATTGCAAACCCTACTCCACCCCCTATTCCACACCCTATTCCACACCGTGATTCCACCCCCTATTCCATCCCCTATTCCGAACCCTGTTGTTGCAACCCTTCTCCCCTTTTTTATAACCGTATTCCCACCGTTTACAACCCTTCTCTCGCAGGGGCGGGCGGTGCAGGTGGAGCAGATGTTGAGGGGCCACTGCTCGTGGTGGGGTCCATCAACGTGGACACCATCGTGCATGTGGACCGGCTGCCTGTGAGGGCAGAGACCAAGGTGGCGCTCAGGCCCACCCCCACCCTGGCGGTGGGCGGCAAAGGTGGGCGGTGAATATGGGTAATAAGGTAATAACAAGAGTAATAATAACAAGAGTAATCATAACCACAAACAAGAGCATTAATAACAAGAGTAATCATATTATAGTAATGTTAGTAGTAGGAACAAAAGTGGCGGTGGGCGGCGGCAAAGGTGGGCGATGGATAAACACAAACAATAGTGATAATAACAAGAGTAGTAATACTATAATAATATGAATATGCAGGCCCACCCCCACCCTGGCGGTGGGCGGCAAAGGTGGGCGGTGAATAACCACAAACAAGAGTGATAATGACAAGAGTAATCGTATTATAATAATGTTAGTAACAGTAACAAACATGGCGGTGGGCGGCAAAGGTGGGCGGTGAATAACCACAAACAAGAGTGATAAAGACAAGAGTAATCATATTAGTAGGTAAACGCGATTCTTGTCAACTGTATGTTGGCCAAGGTGGCTCTTCTTGTTCATTGTTGTTCAAGGCGGTTCTTCTTGTCCATTGCTCTGTTGCATTGGTTGATCCAGTAGGTAAACGCGATTGTTGTACATTGTTGTTCAAGGCGATTCTTGTTCGATGTCTTGTTGCATTAGTTGTTGTGGTACCGTGCGGTGAAGATGAAGGGGGTATCACCTGTACTGCGGGGGGCGGCGACGACCAGTTGGTCACTGTTGATAAAGGCGGTTCTTGTTCGATGTCTTGTTGTGTTGTTTCATTGACCAAATCGGTTCTTGTCCATTGTCTTGTTGCATTGTTTTCATGTTGCGTGATGAAGGTGAAGGGGGTCCCTCTGTTGTGCAGTACACATGCGGTACCATATCTGTCGTGTGATGTGCAGGTGCCAACCAGGAGGTGGCTGTTGGTTGATGGTCCTCAGATAGAATCGAATCAAACAGCTTGGTGGTACCGTATCTGCCGTGCGATGTGCATTGCAGGCGCGAACCACAAAATGGGGAGAGGACAGTCGATCTCGCGCATGCATCAAAAGCCGAAAAGGCCTGGCTCTCATCTTTGTGGTATCTGTGGTGTTTATCTGTGCTTGCAGGCGCGAACCAGGCGGTGGCGGCTGCGCGCCTGACTCAAGGCACCGGCCGCGCTGCCACGCGCTTTGTGGGCCGGCTGGGGCAGGTGAGCGGCCCTCCTTGTAATATAACATATTATTATTCCTTCCTGTGGGCCTTTTCAGTCCTTTACTTCATTCCTTATATTCCATGTATTTTCTCCTTGTGATCCCTGTATTTGATGCCTTTGTTCCCGTTGCCAACACCCCTGGCTTGAGCATGTGTGATTTGTACTAGATCAGTGGATCGTACCCACTGGATTGCACTAAATTAAGTGTGATTACGTACTAGATCACTGGATCTGCCGTACATGATGTTGTGGGCCGGCTGGGGCAGGTGAGCGACCCTCAAAATATTCATTCCTTTTGTGCCCATTATCCCCATCCCATCATGCATCACTCATCTGCTGCTGTTTGGTCATGCTCAGGACTGCTCTGTTGGTTCTCAGGGCGTGCACCTCCTGAGTCACAGGTTCTGGGGTGAAAGGCTTACCAGAGCTGCACTTCCGGCCCCATCAGAGCTGCTCTTTCATGCCATTTTGCTCTCGCTGCTTTGTTGCCTTGTATATGCGCAGGACCCACACCTGGCTTGGCTGGAGTCCATGCTTAGGACAATTTGCAATACTCTCCGCCACGCACCACACACGCATGGATCATGCGCCGTGCATCATGCACCATGCACAACCATGCACGCATGCACCATGCACGCATGCCCCATGCAACCATGCCCCATGCAACCATGCATGATGCCTCTTCTGCTGTGTTGCTCATGCTCAGGACGCGCACCTGGCCTGGCTGGAGTCTGAGCTGGGTGGTGCAGGGCTGGACATGTCCGGTACTGCTGTAGTGCCCCACATGACCACGGGGGCAGGCATCGTGTGGTGCGTCCCATCCCTTAGTTGGAACAAATTAATGTGATGAATAAGTAAAATACGGTACATAATGAATGAGCAGGTGATGAATACATTGCTGAGGCCACAGTGGGCAGGCATCGTGTGGTACGTCCCATCGCTGAGTTGGAACACTAAAACCGCTGCCCTGTTTTACCACTGCCGTGTTTTACCACTGTTTCACCACTGTACCGCTGCCCCACTGCCCTGTTGCACCACTGTACCACTGTACCGCTGTACCGCTGCACCACTGCCCTGTTGCACCACTGTACCGCTGCACCGCTGTACCACTGCCCTGTTGCACCACTGTACCGCTGTACCACTGCCCTGTTGCACCACTGTACCACTGCATTACTGTACCGCTGTACCGCTGCGCTGCTTTCCCGCTGTACTGCTGTACTGCTGTACCCCTGCACCGCTGCACTGCTGTACTGCTGTACCGTTGTACCGCTTTTGAATTCAGGCTGGACGCGGAGGGCGCGGCGACGAGTGTGGTGCTGGGGGGAGCCAACACAGAGGGGTGGCCGGCAACCGACGCTGAGTTGGCGGCCGCAGCGGAGCGCGCGGTACAGGTGCGTGCTACTGCCGTACCGCCTGTGCTGGCAGTACAGGTGTGCAGTACAGATGCTGAGCTGGCGGCTGCAGCGGAGCGCGCGGTACAGGTGTGTGCAGTACAGGTGTGTGCTACTGCCACGGTGCCCGTGGTGGCAGTACACTGGCAGCAGTACAGGTGTGCAGTACAGGTGCATACACCTTGTCGCAGGGGGCATCCATGCTGCTTCCATCCACCGTTCCCATGCAGCGCCCCAACTATGCACGTTCACTGCCTTCTGAACCTAAACCCTAAGCCCTAAGCGCTGAACCCTAAACTGCCCGTGGACACGGCTTGTTGCAGGGGGCATCTATGCTGCTGCTGCTTTACTGCCCGTTTCCATTGCCGCTGCTGCGCCATTCACCACCCTACCCGCACACACACCTTGCTGCAGGGGGCATCCATGCTGCTTCCATCCAAACCCTCAACCCTGAGCCCTAAACCCTAAACCCTAACTCCTTGCATTTTTTGCAGGGGGCATCCATGCTGCTGCTGCAACGCGAAGTCCCTGAGCGTGTGAACATTGCCTTTGCTGAGGCTGCTGCACGCGCGGGCATCCCAGTCCTGTTGGATGCGGGTGCGTGGGTTTAGGGCTTAGGGCTTAGGGTTGAGGGGTTTAGGGCTTAGGGTTGAGGGGTTGAGGGTTTAGGGTTTAGGGTTCAGGGTTTGGGGTTTAGGGTTTGGGTTTTGGGTTGAGGGCTTTGGGTTTAGGGGTTGGGGTATAAGGGTTAGGGTTAGGGTCAGGGTTTGCAGTTTGGCGTTTGGGGTGAGGGGAAGGGGTGTGTGCAGGGAGGGGGGTGCAAGTGACCCCCATTTGCACTCTCAAACTGCTCACAAGCACTCTCGAACAGAGATCGTGATCAATAGGATCGTAATCAATTGGATCCATGTATGTGCACAGGTGGTGAGGATACGCATGTGAGTGAACGGCTGCTGGCGGCTGCCACCTGCCTTGCACCCAACGAACAGGAGCTGCAGCGACTGACAGGTGTGGAGCGGTGATGGCGTGAAAGTGTGAGGGTATGTGGGTTTGTGAGTGTGAGGTATGTACTGCCTGTACTGCCTGTACTGCACTGCACCGCACTGTACTACGTTGTGCTGCACTGAACTGCTTGTAGTGTTCGTACCGCACTTGTACCGCACTGTACCGCACTCATACTGCACTTGTACCGCACTGTACCGCATGCGCAGGCATGCCAACTGACACTGAGTCAGACGCGGTGGCTGCCGCGCGCGCGCTGGTGCGACTGGGCGCGCGCAACGTGCTGGTCACACTGGAGGCGCGCGGGTCGCTGCTGGTCGCGTCAGACGGGCGGTACGATTGTGTACAGCATGTCTGACACGCATGTCTGACATGCGTGTCTGACGTGTATGTCATGTACAACATGGAGCGTACAACATGGAGCGTACAACATGGAGCGTACAAAATTTGGCTGTGTGCCTTGTGCACCACGTTGATACACACTTGCAAACTGCAGCCAGCCACCAGCCACCCAGCCCACAAGCGACAGCCAGCAACCGACAACTGACGACCGCCAGCACTGTCGACTTGCAACCACCAAACCGCCTGCAGGGTGCTGCGTCAGCCTGCCCTGCCTGTGCCTGGGGGCACCGTCGTGGATGCCACAGCGGCTGGTGGGTTAATAACAATCATATTAATGACACCGCGTTTCAAAGATGTTTCTATGTCATGTGTGGGTTGACCGTTGGATAACTTGGATTGGCTGCGCAGCTGCTGCTATCAGCTCGGCTCACTGGGCTTGGCTTGGCAGAGCATGGTCTTGACCACGACCTGAACCCTGAATGCTGCAGCCTGACGCGGCTTGATTTGACCCCCCTCACATCCCTGCCACTGCCTGACTGCCCTGCTTGCCTGAATTGGCTCACCTTGGCCTGGTTTCCCTGACTCGGCTGCCACGGCCTTGCTCGCCTGATTTGACCAACCATGGCCTAATGTGGCGCGGCTTGCCTGACTCTGCCAGCCACGGCCTAGCTTGGCGTGGCTCGCCTGTTTGGCCAGCCACGGCCTAATTCGGCCTGGCTCGCCTGAGATGGCCTGACTCGGCCTGGGTTGCCTGATTTGGCCGCGGCCGCAGGGGACGCGTTCCGCGCCGCGTTTGCGGTGGGGCTGGTGGAGGGGGCGGGTGTGGAGGGGGCTCTTCGCATGGCGGCTGCTGCAGGGGCGATTGCGTGTGCGCGGCTGGGTGCCATGCCCAGGTGGGTTCAGGTTGTGGCTGCTGCAGCTGCACTCATCACCTGCACTCATCACCTGCACTCATCACCTGCAGCCTGCACCCGTGGCCTGCACACCAACCCCCAAAAGCCTAAGCCCTAAACCCTAAATCCCTGAGCCCAAACCCTAACCCTAAACCCCCAAACCTCAAAACCCTAAACCCTAAACCCTAAACCCTGAAACCCTAACTTCATCAACTGCAGCCTGCCCAGCCGGACAGAGGTGGATCAGCTGCTGGCGCGTGTGGGCCATGGTGCTGGTCACGCAAAGGTGGTCACAGGTGACGAGCCGGATGGCAGGCGGCCGCAGAAGCTGCTCAGCAGCAGCACCGGCAGCAGCAATAGCGGCAGCAGCGGCAGTAGCAGTGGTGGCGGCAGCACCAGCAGTGGTAGCTGCAGCAGCATCAGCAGCAGCAATGGCGACACCAACAACAGCGACAGCAGCACCAACAGTGGAAGCACCAGCAGCGACAACAACGGAAGCAGCGGTGACAACAGCGGCATCTGCACCACCGACAGTGGGGGCTGCAATGAGCAGGCCAGCTGTTTGAGTCTGGAGGCGGCCCAACAGTCAGGAGCCCAAACAGGCACCCCGGCTGCGCACGCCGCGTCGAGCACTGTTGCCGGATCAGGCAACGACGCGGCCGCGGGTGGAGCCAGATCAGGCGACACAGGGACGGAGCCCGATCAGGACAGGGGCGGGGGTGCTGACGAGCCGTGCCCGCTGGTGTTTGCCGCGCGGCTCAACTCGATGAAGGCGCGGCGGGACCTGGTGGCGGGAGGCGAACGGTCCGCGGGAGGCGGACGGACCACAGGAGGCGAACGGACCACTGGAGGCGAACGGACCGCAGCACCTAACGACGTGCTGGGGTGGGTGGCGCGGCAGGGGCAGGTGGAGGGCCTGGGGGCGGTGTACTTCAACTACCCGCAGCACCTGGAGGTACGGTGCGGAACTGAGCGGTACGGTGCGGTACGGTGCGGAACTGAGCGGTACGGTTGGTGCGGTACGGTGCGGTATAGTGCGGTATTGAGCGGCACGGTGCAGTGCTGAGCGGTACAGTGTTGTTTCACACGATCTAGCACGCCTTTTTTCACCCTAAACCCTAAATGCTGAACAAAAGCTCACACGAGCTCACACAACCTCCATGCCCTCCTCATTGCGCCCCAGCAGGGCCGTGTGGTCTCCGAATTCCAGGGCCATGATGTGTAAACTTATTGTTTGTGTTACGTGTGTTTATGTGTGTTTATGTATTGTAGTATTGTACAGCTATATATTGGCTCATTTGTGCTGAAAGTACGATGTATACGTTCTGTGTCTCCGCCCCGTGCAATCCCCAGGGCCGCACCGTCGACAAACTCCACGCTGCACTCGCCGACGCGCACCTCCCTAAACCCTGAACCCTGAACCCTGAACCCTCAACCCTCAACCCTGAACCCTCAACCCTCAACCCTCAACTCTACACCAAGATCCCTAATACCTAAACCGCCTCAAACAACAGCTGCCGCTGCACAACCTGCCTGCCATGACCAACTCCACGCTCGCCGCCGCCCATTCCCCAACCACGCCGATTTGTGTGGCCCCAGCACAGCTGCTGTATGACCCTCCCGTTGTGACTCACTCCATTCCTCAGGGCCGCACCGTCGACGAACTCGCCGCCGCGCTCGCCTTAAACCAAGACGCTCTAGCCCTCCAACCCCCAAACCCTGGTCCCTACCGCCCATGCTGCTGTGTGTAACACGTGTGCATAACCCCGCTTTGACCACTCCCATCCGCCGTCCCATTGCTTCCCCAGGGCCGCACCGTCGACGAACTCGCCGCCGCGCTCGCCGACGCGCACCTCGCCACCTCGCCGCCGCCGGCGTCGCCATGCGCTTCCCCGACGCCCCTTTCTCCCGCGGCGCCCTCACGCACCCGAACGACACCGTGCGCGCACACGCGGTTCAATTATGTGTGGAGGGGTGCGAGTGGGCGCGCGCGTTGGGAGGGCGGGAGCTGGTGGTGTGGGCGGCGGCAGACGGCTACGGTGGGTAATAATAACACTATTATTATGTCTAATAATAACACGGCAGGTGGGGGCTATGATGGGTGGGATTTAGGATTTAGGGGGTTAGGCTTTAGGGTTTGGGGCTTAAGGTTTAGGGCGTAGGGTTTAGGGCTGAGGTTGTGGGCTTAGGGTTTAGGGTTTGGGTTGGGCTGTGCGTGTGTGTGGCCGGGGGGTTGGGAGCTGGTGGTGCGGGGAGTGGCGGACGGCTATGGTGGGTGGGGTTTTAGGGGTTAGGGTTGAGGGTTTAGGGTGTGGGGTTTAAAGTAAAGGGGTTTAAGGGTCAGGGTGTAGGGGTTAGGGGTTAGGGGTTAGGGGTTAGGGTTTAGCGTTGAGGGCTTAGGGTTTAGGGTGTAGGGTTTAGGGCTTAGGGCTTGAAGTTGAGGGTTGAGGGCTTAGGGTTTAGGGTGTAGGGTGTGGGATTTAATGCTGAGGGTTCAGGGTTCAGGGTTGCAGGATGAGTGTAGGATTGAGAGTTTAGGACCCAACAGACCAGCCCCTCCAGGCACAGACCTCCTCACGGGCTGCCTTCCCTTGCCCACGAGAATGAGGAATACTTTCTTATTCTTTTTTCTTAATCTTTAATTTGATTCAACCCCCCCAACCTGCAGACCTCCCCTCCCAGGCGCACCCCCTCCCCCATCGCCTGTCCTTGTCCTTACAAAAACCTAGAAAAACGGACAGAAAACACTGCAACTTTCCCGCAGACCTCCGCTTCCAGGCGCACCCCCTGCCCCCTTGTCCTTGTCCTTGAACGAACAACTAGAACAACGGAGACAAAACTTTTTAATCATCCCGCAGACCTCCCCTTCCAGGCGCACCCCCTCGCGGGCTGCCTTCCCTTGCCCATGAACATGA
>QAXD01000162.1:383303-393996 GCA_004335575.1 Haematococcus sp. NG2 | reverse complement strand
GCCCGTCACACCTGGATGGAGTTAAAGAGGCGGTCAGGCGCATCAACCTAACAAAAAACTTAAACCCTGAAACGCTTAACCCTGAAACTCTAAACCCTGAAACCCTACAACCCCAAACCCTAGCCCGTCACACCTGGATGGAGTTGAACAGGCGGTCGGGCGCGTCAACTGTAAAAAACCTAAACCCTAAAATGCCAAACCCTGAAACCCTAAACCCTCAACCCCATCACACCTGGATGGAGTGGAACAGGCGGTCGGGCGCGTCAAACCGCCCGTTCTGCAGCCGCAACATGTGCGCGGGCGCGGCACGCAGCAGCCAGTACATCACGTACCTGAGCAGTACAGGCAGTACATGCAGTACAGGCGGTAAAATGTTGCATGTGGGCGATACAGGCGGTACAATGTCGCATGTGGGCGGTGCACGCAGTGTGATGTCACACGTGGGCGGTGCAGGCAGAAACAGTGTAGCACGGGCAGTACAGGCAGTACGGGCGGGACAAGCAGCGGGCGTGTGTGGGCAGCATGGCAGTCAACTGCTCCCATGACAGCCTCATGGGGGGATCCCGTCAGACAGACAGACAGACAGACAGACAGGCTGGCAGCACAAAGGCAGGCACAAAACCATGCAAGCTTGCCTGGCAGCAGGTCAATGGGAGGCATACATGCAGTACCCAGCAGAGCAAGTAGGAGACTAAACAGGAGTAAGAACCCTAAAGGCTGCCATAAACTCTACTGATAAAAAATTCAACTAAGAAAACCCACCCAGGCGTGGAGTAGTGTGTGCCGTACAGGAAGGGTGGTATTGCCCCCTCCTCAAACGCATCACTGGGCATGTCACGGTATCTGCGGTACAGCAGGCAGTACAGTGCTTGCAGTACATGAGGCGGCACAGAACTTTTAGTACATGAGCACAATGGGAAAGGAGAAGTACAGGAGAGGATTAAGACACCAAAAGAAAACTATATAGGACCTCCACAATGAAAGAAAGAAGAAGTGAAGAAGAAGTGAAGGAGAGGATTGGAACACCACCCACCGTTTCCTGAACTCCTCCAGCCTGACTGGGTTCAGTGCCCCCACGGGTTTGGTGAGGTCCCGGAAGTTGGACGGGTCATCCAGGTCCAGCGTCTGGTGGTTGGTGGTTGGTCGGTTGGCAGCGGCGTGTTAGGTCGGTTGCTTGGGGGGTGTCAGGTTGGTTGGCGTTAGGTTGGTTGGCATTAGGTTGATTTAGTGCTACCATGTTAGTTGATGTCAAAATGCGCTGTTAAAAGAACCAACTAGATGGACCAGGGGGAACATATCAAATTGAAGATCCCCTAGAAGCTCAACCCCAGCCCTCAACCCCTAAACCCTTCACCTCACACCCTGAATAACACCACACCCGAAGCTCCAAACCCTAAAACTGGAGCCCAAACCCTGAAACCAATGGGTTCCCTGCTGCTCAGTTTCTGGCCTGCCTTTCAGCAGCGACTGAGTATGATGAATAGTGGGCAACCAACGGCGGCTTCCTAATTCATTCTGCCTGACCCACAACCCCAAAACCCTAAGAGCCCTGGCACAAAACCCCAAACCCCTAGTCCACCCCCATCTCACACCTGGGTCACATAGTTCTGCAGCACCCATGGGAACACAGGCCATTGGGCCAGGTCATTGAAGGAGCGCCCTGTGATTTGATGTGTGAGAGTAGGAAGCTGTGGCATTCCTGAACAGGACACATGCAGATGAGCTGCCACGGCATCCCAAACAGGACATGCAAGCGAGCACCGCTGCGGCGCTCCTAAACAGGACACACACACGCACGCACCCGCGGCAAGGTTGAGGTACAGCAGGTAGTCAAAATTGGACACGCGGCCATGTTGCCATGCCGCGGTGACGCGGTGCAGCCAGCCGCCCTGCACAAGCACAACACGCCAACCAACCAGCCATCAGCCAACCGACCAACCATCAGCCACCGACCATCAACCACCAAACAACCACCGACCAACCACCAGCACTCAGCGCTCTCTGAGGTCGTGTACAAGGCAAGCTGCACCGCACTGCCCAGCTTCCCAATGCAATTCAACATCTCAACCGACGCCAACCGACAGCCAACCGACACCCAACCGACACCCAACCGACGCCCAACCGACACCCAACCAACCCACCCGCGCCTCCAGGATCAGCCCATGCGCGCGGATCACTCCAAACGACACCCAACCGCCGCCCGACCAACCCCAACCGACACACAACCGACACCCAACCGACACCCAACCGACTCCCAACCGACGCCCAACCGACACCTAACCGACACAAACTGACGCACCCGCGCCTCCAGGATCAGCCCGTGCGCGCGGATGACGCTGTCAGACGCGGGCCCCGCCGGCCGCACCCAGCGCCGCGGCTGACGTCAGCGCGCGCGCCGCGGCCTCCCGGTCAGACTCGCTCCTGTTTCGGACGCGCGGGGGAAGTGCGAGGAAGGTGCGGGGGCGGCGTGGGGAGCGGTGTGGGGAGGGGTATGGTAGCGGATGCTTTGAAAGCAATACGGTACCGAATGCTACAGTGCCGAACAGAACAGGAATACAACAGGAGTCCACACCTGAACGCGAAGAAGGCTGTAAGGTACACAAGAACGTAGACATCATTAAAACGTGAAGATGGTGATACATAATGCAAAACGTACAGGAATACAACAGGAGTCCGCACCTGAACGCGAAGAAGGCCGAGGGGGCATCCCACACCTGCGCCCCAGGCACCAGCAGCAGCTGCGCCAGCTGTGCGCCCGCGGCTGCGCGGTACAACGCAGTACAACACGGTATGATGTGGTACAGCGCGGTACAATGCAGTTTGGAGCAGTACAATGCAGTACAACACGGTTTGAAGCGGTAAAAGGCGGTGCACTGCAGTACAGAACAGCACAAAACAGTACAGATTGGTACAAAGCCGTACGGTGGCATGGTGCTACCTGGATCTGACGCAGCCGCCGCGGCCGCGTCCCCAGGGACAAGAACAACACCCTGAACCCTAAACCCTAGCCTACACACCCCAAACCCTAAACAGGCCACCGCCGCACCTGGGTCTGACGCAGCCGCCGTGGCCGCGTCGCCCGGGCCCAGAAAAAACAGCTCCAGCCCGGTGGGGCGGAGGCAGGCGCGCCGCCGCGCTACTGCCGCTACAGCCGCCAGCGGGTGACTGCGCACGGGGCTGTCTCCTGCAGCGTTTAGGGTTCGGGGGTTGGAGGTAAGGGTTTAGGGTTTAGGGTCTAGAGGTTTAGGGTTTAGGGGCTGCCAGCGGGTGACTGCGCACGGGGCTGTCACCTGCAGCAGTGTAGGGTTCCGGGTTTGTAGGTTGAGGGTTGAGGGTTGAGGGTTTAGGTGTTTGGGGTTTGGGGGCTTGGGGCTCAGGGTATGGGGTTGAGGTTTGAGGGTTTGGGGATGCTGAGGGTTGAGGGTTGAGGGTGTGGGGTCAGGGCTCAGGTTTAAGGGATGCGGAGTTTAGAGATGAAGATTAAAAGCCCTCACGCACCTGCCACGTTGTGCAGGGGCTGGGATCAGGGTTTGAGGTTTTGAGGGTTTAGGGTTTGAGGGTTTGAGGGTTTGAGGGTTTGAGGATTTGAGGGTTTAGGGTTTTGAGGGTTTAGGGTTTAGGGCTCACGCACCTGCCACGTTGTGCAGGGGCTGGAAGTAGACGCGCGCGTCAGACACCACCAGGTGGCCGCGCTCACGCACCAGCGGTGTGAGCTGCAAGGTTTGAAATTCAAATTCAAATGGGGACGGATCAGATCAAAGGTGGTCAGATCAGATCAGGTGCCAGATGAGATCGGGCTGGGACAGGGTGGCCTGGGCACACACCTGCTGGTCAAACACCCACACCCACACTTCCACACATCTAGGTATATGATAACAAACTTGTACTGCCCAGTCAGACCCTGGTCCACGCATGCGCTGGTGCCGCGGCCGCATCTGCCCAAAACCCCCCCACCCATCCAGCCACATTTGGGACAGGGTGGTCTGCGCACACACCTGGTGGTCAAACACCCCCAACCCCAAACCCTAAAACCCAAACCCGAAACCCTAATCCCACCCCACCCAATGCACACACAGCCGCTGCGGGCGCCATCAGCACACCCTTGCACAGCATGCACAACAAGGGTTCAGGGCCACCAAACAACCGACCCACCTGCCAACCCGCCAACTTTGCCAACCTGCTAACCTACCAACGAAGCAACCGACCACACAAGCCACCAACCAACCTACCCACCTGCAAACTGACTAACAGGCCACCTGACCCACCCCCCCAAACACACAAGCAAACCCCCAAACAAGCAACCACCACCATCAACCGACCACCCAAGCCATCAGCCAACCCACCAACCGAACCAACCGAACCAACCAACCTAACAACCAAACAACCAACTGACCTGCGTGACGGGGGCGCTGAACACCACGCGCCGTAAAAGTCCATCCACACCAGCCAACCAACCGACCCAACCCAAAAACCAACCAACCAACCGACTAACCAACCAACCGACCAAACCGACCAACCGACCCAACCGACCTGCGTGACGGGGGCGCTGAAGATCACGCGCTCGTAAAAGTCCACGAGGCGGGAGGTGTCAAACGCGCACGCGTCCTCCCGCTCACGCACAAACGCCTGCGGCCAGTCAGTCATCCAGTCAGTCAGTCAGTCAGTCAGTCGGGCGGTCAGTCGGGCGGGAGGTGTCAAACGCACACGCGTCCTCGCGCTCACGCACAAATGCCTGCAGCCAGCCAGCCAGCCAGTCAGTCAGTCAGTCATACAGGCGGTCAGTCAGTCATACGGGCGGTCAGTCCATCATACAGGTGGTCAGTCATACGGGCCGTCAGTCGTCAGTCAATAGCTTGATCGTGCGGGCGGTCATACAACGTTCAGTCAGTCAGCCAGTCGTGCGGGAGGCCGCACGGTCAGGCAGGCAGGCGGTTGTGCCGTTGGGTGGGCGATGAGTCAGCGATGAGTTAGGGAGCGAGGATGGGAGTGAGGCGGGGAGTTAGTCAGGCAGTCATAGAGCAAGCCGGGTGGCAAGGAAGGCTGTACCCCACATGCCTCTGATCAGAACCCCAAAAATAATGGCATGAACCAGCAGCCCACCTCCAGCGCGCACTTGCGCTTGGGCTTTGGGGTCCCACATATTTTACCCAGAGCCTCAACATTCGTAGCACCCCAACAATATGGTAGTACTGACTACAATACAGTATTAACTATGACTCTCAACATAACTATGGACTGATAAATGATGATTGCCAAGAACCAGCAGCCCACCTCCAGCGCGCGCGTGCGCTCCAGCTTTGGCGCGCGCGCCACCCCCACCAGCCGTTCTAGCAGCGGCATGAGCGCGGTGAGGGGCGCGTAGCGCAGGGTGAACGTCCACCGGTGGGGCTGCGGGGGCAGGGGGAGGGAATAGAGAATTAGGCCATTTTAGGCCTCTTCTGATCATAGAAGGGAGCACTACCTAGGCTGCCTCCCCACATACTGTGAGGCCAACCACGACGGTCAACCATGATCAAACGCGGTCAAACGCGCGGTCAAACACGGTCAAACGCACGGTCAAACATGCAGTCAAACGCGCGGTTAAACACGCGGTCAAACACGCGGGTCAAACACGCGGTCAAACACGCGGTCAAACGCGCGGTCAAAAGTGCCCCACACCCTACACGCACCTGCCCCTTTTCAAACACGTACGGCACCTCCTCCATGTTGGCGCGCATCTTGGTCACACTGGTGCATGTGAGTGAGAAGGAGGACACGCCCCCACTCTCCACACTTGTCACACTCACGAACGGCAGCCTGCAGTACAGATGGGGTGGGCAGTACGAGTACAATGCCACCATAAGTCACAGGCACCTCTGAGATGACACGTCACGCCTCAGGAGGCACACCTCACACCTCACACTTCAAACCTCACACCTTACACTTCACACATGCTGCCGCTCATGATGCTCATACGATGCGTCACACCTCACACACATCACACATCACACATCAGACAAACCCACATCACACGTCACACATGCAGACATCACACATGCAGAGTTCAAAAAAAAGACATGGACGTGAGCACAGGCATGGTGTTCTTATTTCGCTACTACTATGCTGTTATCATGCTAGTATAACGCCGTCATCATGCTGTTGTCATGCAGTGTAACGCCATACTTTGCACTGTTATTAAATGTTATTAAATGAAGGATGCGAGCCCGGCCGCACCTAGCCACTGGAACGCTGCTACCATTGTGCTTTTGTGCATGCTAATATGAACATCCCGTCATTGACGCGCTCATACAAATACTAAATAGATACAGGACGAGATCTCAGTGCCTCCCAGTCCCGATATTACATTTATAACTGATAAGGCACACCCGCACCTACCTGGCCACCGGCACGCGTGGACCGTCCGGCTCAAAGAACACCGAGCCGGTTACGCTGTTTTTATTACTGTTGTTACTGTTCTTATTACTATGTAGAAAGGATATGATTAACCGACAGCATGCGCCCACCCACCGCACCTGGCCACCGGCACGCGTGGACCGTCCGGCTCAAAGAACACCGAGCCGGTTACGCTGTTTTTATTACTGCTGTTACTGTTCTTATTACTATGTAGAAAGGATATGATTAACCGACAGCATGCGCCCACCCACCGCACCTTGCCACCGGCACGCGCGGATCATCCGGCTCAAAGAACACCGAGCCGGTTACGCTGTTTCTATTACTGCTGTTATTGCTATTATTATTGTCTAGAAAGGATATTGTAAAATAAAGGATCAGAACACAGCCGCACCTGGCCACCGGCACGCGCGCGTCGTCCGGCTCAAAGAACACCGACCGCGTGCACAGCCGCAGCCGCCCGCCCACCTCACCGCCCCCCTGCCCCTGCCAGTTGCCTGACACCCCCGCCGGCCACCTGCACCCAGGCACCCAGGCAGCGGCCTTGTGCGTTTTAGCTCGTGCTTTTCAGCTTTTTAGCTCAGTTTCTGCCTCGGGTTTCTGCCTTGTGCGGTGGCCTTGTGCCGGCCACCTGCACCCAGCGGGCGGCGGCCGCATGCTCTTCAGCTCGGGCTTTTTAGCTTTTTAGCTTGTGCTTTGTAGCTTGTGCTTTGTAGCTTGTGCCTTTTTAGACAGTGCTTTTCAGCTTGTGCTTTTTAGCTTGTGCTTTGTAGCTTTTTAGCTTGTGCTTTTCAGCGTGTGCTTTTCAGCGTGTGCTTTGGAGCTTGTGCTTTTCAGTGTGTGCGTTTCAGCTTGTTCCTTTTCAGCTTGTGCGTTTCAGCTTTTTAGCGCAGTTTCTGCCTTGCATATCTGCCTTGTGCGGGGGCCTTGTGCTTTTCAGCTCGGTTTCTGCCAAGTCTGGTCTTGCTTGCTTTCTGCTGCAGACTTGCTGTAGGGCGGTTGCAGAGTCGGGCCTGTCGCGCTCTCTCAAGTGCAACACCCCTGACAGTGTCACACCCTAAACCCCAAACCCCAAACCCTAAACCCTAAACCCTAACCCCTGAACCCTGAACCCTAAAACCCTAAACCCTAAACCCTAAGCCTTAAACCCTGAACCCTAACCCATACACCCTGAACCCTAAACCCCAAACCCTGAACCCTAAACCATTACCTGCACCCCACCACCCAGTCGTGCTCTCTCAAGTGCAACACCCCTGACAGTGTCACACCCCTAAACCCCAAACCCTAAACCCTAAACCCTAAACCCCAAACCCTGAACCCTCACCTGCACCCCACCACCCAGTCGCACACGTAGTCCTCCTCCTCCTCCAGCAGCAGCAGCGTGAAGCGCTTGGCGCCCCTGCGCGCGCCCCCAAACATGGCGGCCCGCACGCCCGCACGCTGCCTGCCCTGGGACGCTGATGCGCGGGAACGCTGCTTGCCTGCCTGTCTGTCTGCCTATGTGTCTGCCTGTCAGTCTGTGTGTGTGTGGCGGCCCGCCCGCACGCTGAGGCCTGGAAACGCTGCCAGCCCAAACGCTGAGGCCCTGAAACGCTGAAGCACTGGAGCCCTAAAACCCTCGAAACCAGAGCCCTGGAACCTGGTGCCCAACCTGCCCCTTGCCAGAACCACGCTGGCCCTTTCTAACACCAGCACATGTGGTGTGTGCACATGTGCGTGTGATGTGCAACCGCTGTACCGCTGTACCGTCGCTGTACCGTCACTGTATCGCCGCTGAATCGCCGCTGTACTGCTGCTGTACAGCCGCTGTACCGCTGCTGTACTGCCACTGTACCGCTGCACTGCCACTGTGCCGCTGCAGCCGCCCCTCACACCCGCCGCTCAGCCGCCGTACTGCCGTCGTGCTCTTGCGGCTCCGGCTGTACTGCCGGCTGTACTGCTGTACCGCCCGGCGGTACGGCTGAAGGCGGTACAACTGTGTCGGCCGGTTCTGCAGGCGCCTGCGTCTGACCAGCCTGACCAGGGAGAGGGCAGGGGTTGCTACCTGCCGCGGTGGCTGCCTGCCCTACCAGTGCGCCGTAGAAAGCCTGCGCTGGGTTCACCGGCCTGGGCCTGCGCAAGCATCCCACCATGCACACATGCCATCGGCGTTCATTGCAGCATATGAGGTATATATGAGCTATATAGGTATATCTCATCTGTATCTCATTCAGGTGTGCATGGGCCTGCGCATGTATCCCACCATGCACACATGCCATCGGCGTTCATCACAGCATGCAGGTATGCATGGGCATGCACACGCATCCGACCATCCACACATGCCATCAGCGTTTATCGCAGCATGTATGTATATCTCATCTGTATCTCATATAGGTGTGCATGGGCCTGCGCATGTATCCCACCATGCACACATGCCATCGGCGTTCATCGCAGCATGCAGGTATGCATGGGCATGCACACCATCCCACCATCCATACATGCCATGAAAAGGATATGCCGCCAATGCGCCCTTGACTTGCGGACGGTCCCGTACCACCATGCACACAAGCGTGGAACAGGTGAAACCCTGATGCATACATGGCAAGCTGATGCACACATCGCTTGTCCTTTATGCATCAGGGTTTCACCTGTTCCACGCTTGGACCCCAGCACAAAGGTGTGCATGGGCCTGCACATGCATCCTACCATGCATGTACATGCCATCGGGGACTCACCCCAGCATAAAGGCAATCATGAGCCATCAAATGCATCCCACCATGCATGTACATGCCATCGGGGACTCCCCCCAGCATAGAAGTATGATATGCTCCTCATGCATGCCATGCGGGAGATGCATGGTAGGCACGTAGGGAATGGAAGGCACCAGGGGATGGTCAGAACAAATAAAAAAAACATGGGAGGCAGGAGGGGCGTGCGCTGCAGCTGGTGCCAGGTGTACATGGCATGCACCCATGTGCACACCAGCAGGGCATGCAGGAGAGGAGTGGTTGTCCCGGGAATGGTGGGCGGAGTGACGCGTGACGGCATTTTTTCCATGCGTCCGCTTGTGCTCCAGGCCACGCATGGCCTGTTCCCCCCAGTGTGCAGTGTGCCAAGTGGCAGCATGCAATGCAGCACCCCATGCATGCGGTGACTGGCAGGATGTGCACTTGTGCAGCATGCAGTATGGCAGGCAGCATTCTTGCCCTCCATGCACATGCCGGGCCATCAATCCAGCGCACACGAAGAACAACGCGCCTGAACTCAGGGATCGTTGCCTGGTACTCCGGACCTGCGCATGCCAGCAGCACAGGCTCTGACAGGTTTGCCTTGGACCGCTCGAGGCCACATAGTAGAGCACTGATGGCGCCAATACGAGGTTTATAATAATAAGCAATTAATACGCACCGATACGAGGCTTGTGCGGCTGCGCTACGCCCAGGATTTTCGAGGTGAGCAGCAGGTGGCGTTTGGGATCGGGCTTTGGCAGCGGCTCCTCGTCTGAGTCGTAGAAAGGGGAAGGATCTACGTCCCTTGCCTCCTTTCGCTTAGCCCGCAGCTTTGGCAGACCAGGGTTTTGATGATGCTCCGACTGAATTGCGGCCGACTCTGGCTCTGAACTCATCTGATCATTGCGTGGGTTGCGTCCCTTGCTAAGCACTGACTGATCTGCAGGTAGCCCTAGGGTTGCCTCGCAATCAATGGACCACTACAATCAGTGTTTTATAGTTGTCCTGCTGTGCCACAAGGCTTCGGCTTCCACCCTGTCCTCATTGTTCCTCTCACACATGATACACCTTTGACGGGTGCGTGTCACCCCTGTGCTTACATGCTGGGCTTCCTGACCAGCAGGCCAATGGCATGACTGCCGGTGCCGCTCTTAGTTGTGCGAGCATGCTCCCCTGTGCCCACATGACTGATGCCCCACCCCACACCAGCAAACAGCAGTGCCAGCACGCATTCATGGCATGCTGCCTGGTCTGGTTGCTGGACATTTGTGGTGAGCTGTCACTGGGCCATATGCCCATATTGTGTGGATCTGGTGCTTACATGTGAACAGTGGCTTGACAGGCGCCTGCGGCAGGTGTGGATGGACTGGCCCATCCAGCAGGACGGTGATTGTGTCTGCTTGTGGTATCCAGTGGGCCCTACTGCTCTACACAACAGCACGTGATCTGTTGCTCTCGTGTTATTATTCTTATTAATACCTGTTGCTCTGGGCCGGCAGCGCCGCCCCCGGCCTGTTGTTTGTTTGCTCCACCAAGAGACTGCTGATCAGCCCATGACTGGCTGAAGGCTCGTGTAACATGCACATGAACTCCAT
>QAXD01000162.1:359195-369778 GCA_004335575.1 Haematococcus sp. NG2 | reverse complement strand
TACAAGCGCCCCGCCCTCCCACGCCCCCGCCTCGTCCTCCGAGGGCATCTCGGTGGCCATGGGCAGTGCGGATAGGGGTGACGCGGTGAGGCCAAGAATGCCCGAGCCCTTCCGGATGTGCGAGGTGATGAGCTTGGTGATCTCGGGGTTGGAGTCGTGGGCCGCGTGCATGAGGATGGTCCACCCGCGCGAGTCTTGCGTGTTCATCAGCAGCGGGAAGGACTCGAGCAGCCGCGAGTACACGTCCCGCGCGCTGCGGTACAACGGCGCGGCACAACGATGCGGTACAACAACGCGGTACAATGCAGTACAATGCGGTGCCATGTGGTACAATGTACAGCCGCGGTGCAGCAGTACGGGGCGGTACGGACGCGTCAGGCGGGCTATCTGAGCAGGGCATCAATGCATGGTTATGCTCATGAGCATATGAATGCATGGACATGATGGGACATATAGAGGAACGTATGGATGCGATCTCACACAGTGCATGAAACTGGGTTGAACACGGTTTGTATGGACCCGGTTTTGAACAGGGATCTAAACAAGCCGTGCGTGCATACACACATACCGGGACAGGGGCATGGACGCCAGCCACTGACACAGCATGAACACGAGCTGAAGGAATGCATGGAAATTAAGTGATTAACCAATGATCTAACCAAGCCCCTTGCACACGCACACACGCACCGGGACAGGGGCATGGACGCCAGCCACTGATGCAGCATGAACATGAGCTAAAAAGAATGCATGCATCTAAATTAGCCAGCGATCTCAGCAAGGCCCCCATGCGCACACACACGCACCGTGACAGGGGCATGGACGCCAGCCACTGGTACAACATGGACCCATCGGGCCCCTTCCTCAGCTCCGCCCCCACCGCCCACAACACCAGCTGCCCCTTGGCAGTGCACCCCGCCATCACTGTGCCGTTGACCGACAGGTCGGCCTGCGGGCGGGTGGGTGGTTGGTCGGTTAGTCGGTTAGTCAGGGTGGTTGGTTGGTCGGTTAGGGTTCAGGGCTTTGGGTTGGTTAGAGTTTAGGGCTTTGGTGGGGTAGGGTTTAGGGCTTTGGGTTGTGAGGGTTCAGGGCACGTGTTGGTTAGGATTGAGGGCTTTGGTTGGGTTCGAGGTTATGGTTGATCAGGATTTGTGGTTCAATGGTTAGGAGGCAGGTAGGTTGTGGGTTTGGTCGATCAGGAGTCTTTGGTCAACTGGAGTTTGCACTAACCCCAAAACCCCCTCCCCGAACCCTAAACCACCTGCCACAAGCCCTAGACCCCCTCCCCCAAGCCCCAGACCCCCTCTCTCGAGCCCTAAACCCAACACCAAAAGGGCCCCAAGCACCTTGGTGAACCCGCCCGCCTCCACCACTCCGAAACCCCAAACCCCAGGGCCCCAAACTTTAGACCCCCTTCCCCAAAACCCAGACCCCCTCCCTCAAACCCTAAACCACCTGCCCCAAACCCCGCATTGCCTTCCCCCAACCCTAAACCCCCTCCCCTGAGCCCTAAACCCTAAACCCCAAACCCCTAACCCCAATGGCCCCACACGCGCACCTTGGTGAACCCGCCCGCCTCCTCGACTCCGAAACCCCAAAACCCCGGGCCCCAAACCCTAGACCCCCTCCCCGAAACCCTAAACCCTAAACCCTACACTCACGCACCTTGGTGAACCCGCCCGCCTCCACGACTCCGAAACCGCGGCCAAAATCCGCGGCGCAGATCTCGCTGCCGGCCGCGGCGTCCCACAGCCGCGCGCGCCCGTCTGACCCGACGGACAGCAGCCGCCGGGAGTCGCCGGACCATGAGCAGTCAAACACCTGCGGTGGGTGGTTGTGATCAGAAAAGGGCTGTTTAAATGTCAAGAAGCAAGGGGTAATTTCAAGTGGCAATTTGAATCTAGAAAGAAGGGTTTAGGGTGCAGGGCAAGCAGTTCAGGGCTAAGGGTGTTGCATGCATGCTTGCAAGCATGCAAAGACGTGCCACCACACAAAACACGGCAAACACGGGCGCAAACATGCATGCACGCCTGCAAGGAGGCATGCTGACAGCTGGGGAGCTGGCATATCTTGCCACGTATGGAGGCGGTCATCATGCAAGCATGCATGTGCGCAAGGGGCATGCATGCATGCGCGCGGCAGGCATGCGTGCATGCCAGCATGCAAACATGCAAACATACAAACATGCATGCATGCAAGCATGCAAGCATGCAAGCGGGCAGCCCCCGCACCTTGCCATCGTGCGCTGCGATGTCGTACTGTAGGCAGGAACGCGCGATGTCCCAGATCAGGATGCTGCCTTTTTCGCCACCTGGCAGTACAGGGTTTTAGGGTTTAGGGTTTAGGGCGGTACAGGCAGTACAAAGCAGCACAAGTGGGCCTTATGTGCATGTAGTGAACAAAACATGGGCGGAACAGGTGGCAGCCCATACCGGCGGTACATGCAGAACATGCCACATGCAGTACGGGTCAGCGGTACAAGCAGTACATGGATGTAGGTCAGGCAGTACAGGTGACACAAGCAGTACAGGCAGTACAGGCAGTACGTTGCCGTGCCGGCCACCCGCCACGCACCAATCTCCAGCCGTGTGGCATCAAAGGAGAACTTGATGGTCAGGCCGCAACCATCTAGCGCGTCATCCAGCACCACCTGCATGCCATCAGCACAGCAAACAACATATGTCTATACTATATACCGTACGTCAATGTCAGTCAAGCAAACACCATCTAGCGCATCATCCAGCACCACCTGCATGCCATAAACGCAGCAAACAATAACAATAATAACAGTAAAGAATAGCACTATGCTTTAGTATGGCTGAATGGTTTAGTATGGCTGAATGATGGCAGTGCAGGCATGGTACACAGCTTGCAGTCCCAGTCTTGAGAAGTGACAACACCAGGTACGGTGAGGCTGCATGTAGGGTTCAGGGTTGCTAGAGATCTTTAATGCAGGGTGCAGTGTTGCTAGAGATCTCAATGTCGCTGAAAATCTCCAGCAACCCTTAGAGATGTTGCTTAGAGGTGTTGCTCTTACAGATGCTGCTCGAGATCTCAATGTAGGGTGTAGGGTTGCTAGAGGTCGATATCATCATATCATGATATCATCATATCATGCTATCATCATATCATGCTATCATCATACCATGACATCATGATATTATCATACCATGACATCATGATGTCATGAAATCATGCTATCATCATATCATGTTATCATGCTATCATACTGTCATCATATCATCATATCATATCATGATAAAGTATCATGATATCATGTAATATATGATGATATCATACCACCCACCAGTGCGCGGCCCGTCCCAACGTCCAGCACCGCGATGTGCTCATCGGCGCCCGACGACGCGACCTGGCGCAGTACAGGCAGTACAGGCAGTACAGGCGCTTAGTGTAGGCAGTACAGATGTTTGATACAGGCAGTACATGCAATTAGTGTAGGCAGTACAGATGTTTGATACAGGCAGTACAGGCAATACATGCACTTAGCGTAGGCAGTACAGATGTTTGATGCAGGCAGTAAAGATGCTTGACACAGGCAGTACAGATGTTTGATACAGGCAGTACAGGTGCTCGATACAGGCAGTACAGGCAATACATGCACTTAGTGTAGGCAGTACAGATGCTTGATACAGGCAGTACAGATGTTCGATACAGGCAGTACAGGCACTTAAAGACGTGCGTAACATGGGGCAAGGGTTCATGCACAGTCACAGGACAAGTGACAACTCCCAAGGGCACATACAGCTGCTGATAACCAGATAGACACCCAAAGGCCCCCAGAAACCCACACCCTGACGGCCTGAGTCTTGAAACTCACCCCACACCCTGAGTCTTGAAGCCCTAAGCCCTGAAGTGCCAAAACCCTGCGCCCTGGAACGCCAAACCCCCACGCCCCAACCAAAGCAACCAAACACGCAGCGGTGAAGCTCGAGAGCCGCCCAAAACCGCCAGGAACCGCCCCAAAACCCCTCAAAAAAACATGCGAGCCGATCATATCTGCCAGAAACCGCCCAAAACCGCCAAAAAACCCGCTCACCCGCGTGCCGTCGGGCGAGAGCGAGCAGCACAGCACGGGCCCGTCGTGCGCGGGGATGATCTGGCGTGGCTCCTGGGACAGCGTGTCCCACACGATCAGCATGCCGTCCTGCAGTACGGCAGTACAGCGGTACAGTGCGGTACAACATGAGGCAGTACAATGTGGGGGAGTACAGTGGCATAATGCAGGATGGTGGTACAGTGCAGTATCCTGGGACAGCGTGTCCCACACGATCAGCATGCCGTCCTGCGGTACGGCGGTACAGCAGTACAATACGGTACAACATGAGGCAGTACAGTTTGAGGCAGTACAGTGGTACAGTGCAGTACAGTGGTACAGCGCAGTACGGTGGTACAGCGCAGTACGGTGGTATGGTGTGGTATGGTGGGGTGGGGTGGGATGGGGTGGGATGGGGTGGTGCGGTGTGGTGTGGTGTGGTGCGGTGTTGATCAGTGCAGAATGGCATGGCGCGGTACAATGTGGTGCGGCACGGTGTTGAGCTGTTGATCGGTGCAGTACGCGTTGATCTGTACGTCTTGATCAGTGCAGTACAGGCGGTACACACCTTGTCGCCTGACGCCATGACTTGCCCGTCCAGGCTCATGTCCACACTCATCACGGGCGCCTGTGGGCAGTACAGTGCAGTTCAACAGGGCAGTACATGTTGCAGTACAGCATGGCAGTACATGTTGCAGTACAGCAGGGCAGTCCAGTGCGGTACAGCAGGGCAGTACACTTTGCAGTACAGCAGGGCAGTACACTTTGCAGTACAGCAGGGCAGTCCAGTGCAGTACAGCAGGGCAGTACCCGTTGCAGTACAACATGGCAGTACACGTTGCTGTGCAGGAGCGCAGTGCAGTGCGTAGAACAGCAGTGCAGTGCATCGTAGCACGCAAGGGGCACATGATATGCAGACGCAAATGCGTACTGCTGTACTTTTTTCGTACTGCTGTACTGGTGTGACCTTCCTCACTCCCTCACCTGGTGCCCCACCAGTGTGGCCAGCTGTGTCTGACGCCGCCAGTCCCACAGTATTACCTGCGGGGATGCACAGGCAGACGGAAGGGCCAAGCGGTGGGTTTGACCACCACAACCACCACAACCACCACAACCACTATCACCACCACAACCACCACACAGCCACAACAACAACCACTACAACCACCACAACCAAGGCCATCCACGCCCCTCCCCCTCCCTCCAACCCTAAACCCCCAACCGTCCACACCCTAAACCCAGAACCCTGAACCCCTAAACCTCCACACCTAACCCTAAAACCTCCACACGCTACACCCCAAACCCTGAACCCTAAACCCTCCAAACCCTAACCCCAAACCCTAGACCCTCAACCACCAACCCCAAAACCTCCACACGCTTAACCTCAAACCATAAACCCCCTAACCCTAAAACCTCCTGGCACCCTAAAACCTCTAAACCCCCAACCTTAAAACCCCCGCACCTTGGCGTCCTCGCCGCACAAGTACCCCTCACCCCTCACCTCCTCAGCCCTCCATCAATCATCACAGCAATCAAGCCCCTCCCCACCCCTCCAGAAACACCCTCAACACCAATCTTCACCCCTCTCCACCCCTCCACAGCGCTCAGCACCCCTCCACGGCCCTCCACACCCCTCTAGAAACCCTCTGCAAACCCTCTACAGCTCATTGTTTTACACCCCTTCAGCAACGACCACACCTTGGTGTCCTCCCCGCACGAGTAGACGGAGGTGGAGTCGTGGGAGAACTTGACACCTAAACCTCCACACCCTAAACCCTACAACCTACACCCTAAAACCTCCACAACTCTCCAAACCCTTAAACCTCCAAACCCCAAA
The DNA here is from genome assembly GCA_004335575.1 of Haematococcus sp. NG2. Taxonomy (NCBI): domain Eukaryota; kingdom Viridiplantae; phylum Chlorophyta; class Chlorophyceae; order Chlamydomonadales; family Haematococcaceae; genus Haematococcus; species Haematococcus sp. NG2. The sequence goes on along the minus strand of QAXD01000162.1, from coordinate 363,890 downwards.
CCCTAAAACCCTCCCCACCTTTGTGTCCTCGCCGCACGAGTACACGGAGGTGGAGTCGTGGGAGAACTTGACGCACGTGATGGCCGACCGCTTGTGCGCGGTCCACTTGTGCAGCAGCTGCCGGTGCGCCACGTCCCACACCACCAGCTCGCCGCGCAGGTTGCCTGGCGTGAGGGGCGTGTTCGGGGTTCCAGGATTCATTAGTAAGGGGTTTAGGGGGTCCGCGGGAGGTTTCAGCAGGTTTCAGGGTGCAAGGAATCAAGGGGTTTATGGGTTGCAGGGGTTTGGGGGACGTTCCAGGTTTGTGGGTTGCAGGGTTTTCCAGAGTGTAGGGGGTGTACGGTGTTTGGGGTTCCACACCACCAGCTCGCCGCGCAGGTTGCCTGAGGTGAGGGTGAGGGTGCAGGAATTTTCCAGGGTTTAAGGGGGTTTCAGGGTTTAAGGGTTTATGCTGTTTCAGGGTGTAGGGTTTTGAGGGGTAGAGATTCCAGCGCAGGCAGCGCCGTTTGCCTGAGGTGAGGGTGGGGGTGAGGTTCCGGGGGAGGTTCCAGCAGGTTCATGGGTCCCAGGATCCATAGATAGGGGTTTAAGGGGTAAGGGGACGTTCTAGGTTTATGGCGCGAGGGAGATGTTGGGGGTTCCAGGATAATAAGGGGTTTAGGGGTTGGGGGACGTTCCAGGTTTGTGGGTTGCAGGGTTTGGGGGGTCACAGGGTTCAGGGGGTGTAGGGGGTGGGGGGTCCCACACCACCAGCTCGCCGCGCAGGTTGCCTGGCGTAAGGGTGAGGTGTTGGGTTGAGGTCTTGGCAAGTGGCCGCCAATCGAAACCCCCGTGGCTTGAAAACAATCCAAACCCCCTTGAAAACTGCCCAAACCCAATTGAAAACAATGCAAAATAACCCTGCACCCTATTCAAACCAACCCAATTCAAAATAACCCCGACCCACCCGACACCAGCAGGTGGCCGTCGGAGGAGAAGTCGATCGCGCGCACGCCCCCGCCCTCCGCCAGCAGCATGAACACCGTGTTGCCCGGGGGGGCGTAGGCCACGAGCCGCGCCCCACCCTCGCGCATGGGCAGCACAGCGGTGCCGTCCCTGCGCCATCAGTGGTTGTGGTTGGTGTGTGTATCAGTGGTGGCTGGTGTGTGCCAGGTTATGGGCTGTTGGGTGTGCATCAGTGGTAGTTGGTGTGCGCATCAGTGGCGAGTGGTGTGCCAGGTTATTGGTCGTAGGGTGCGCATCAGCGGGGGCGCATCAGTGGTGGTTGGTGTGCGCATCAGTGGTGGTTGGTGTGTGCCAGGTTATGGGTTGTTGGTGTGTGCATCAGTGAGTGTGCGTCAGTGGGCGCGCATCAGTGGTACCAGTTGCGCACGCCCACCTAAACAGGTAACTCTCGCCCGGGTGACTGTCATACAGCCCAACCACGCAAGTTCCAAACAGGCAACACCCCCCACCCACCTAAACAGGTAACTCTCGCCCGGGTGACTGTCATACGGCCGCAGGTCGTACACCGCAGCAGCCAGACCCGGGTCGTACAGCGACAGACCGCTGTGCGCCACAAACACGCGATCCGCGATGCCGGTGTTCCGGAACACGCCCTGGCGCGCACAACAGGGTTTAGGGTTGAGGGTTGAGGGTGTTGACTGCAGGGTTTAGGGTAGGGTTTTGGGTAGGGGCCCTGGCGCACACAACAGGTTTTAGAGTTTAAGATTTTGATTGCAGGGTTTAGTGTTAGGGTTTGATTGCAGGGTTCAGGATTTCGGGTTTGGGAGTGTAGGGTTCAGGGTTGAGGGTTTGGGAGTGTGGGGTTGAGGGTTTGGGGTTTGGGAGTGTAGGGTTGAGGGTGTGGCAGTGTGCGGTTGAGGGCTTGGGGTGTAGTGCTGAGGGTTTGGGAGTGAAGGTGGGCTTCACGGGTTTCGAGGGGTGTTGTGCGCGCAGGCCGCGGATGTGACGATATGAAGAAGAGATGGGGATGTGTCGAGCAAAACGTTGGCAGCAACCCTTTGTCCTCAACCCTGGGGCCCCATGACTCTAAAACCTATAAAAGACTCTAAAAGAGCCAACCCCTGCACCTTGGTAAGCATTGGTGAGCCGTTGGTCAGTCCTAAACCCTCCAAAACCCCAGAAGCATAAATATCCCATATTATCAAAACTGTCTTTCACAGATGTTTCTGCATGCAGTTAAGCCATTCGGTCAGCCCAAACTCCCAACTCCCAACCCCTGATGATCGAAACCCTTCAAACCCTGAAACCCTAACCCCCCACCCCACCCACCTCAACCATAGAGCCCTAAACCCTAAACACTAGCCTCCCCCCCACCCCACTCATCACCTGTGTCTCAGATTGAAAACACGGCACCTCCAAACCCCGAAACCCTAATCCCTCAGCCCCACCCACCTCAACCCTAAACCCTAAACCCTCAAACCCTGAAACCCTAAACCCTAAGCCACACTCATCACCTGTGTGTCAGACACAAAGTCGGCGACCTTGGACCGCGTGCCCTTTGCCGCGTCCCATGTGATGGCCTGGCGGCTGCAGACAGACACCAGCTGCGCGCCAGTCAGACCGGGGCCCTTGGTGGCGGCTGCGCGGCGGCGGGACGTACGCGGCGGCAGGAAATCGCAGTTATTGCAGCATATAGGATACCGGCAGTAGGTACGGTATTCAGTTGAGTAACCGTAGTTATTCAGCTGGGGAAGGATGGGATCGTGTGTGTTCAGTTAGGGTTCTTTGCAGGGGTTAGTCCATGAGGGTACAGTACAGGTGACTGTACAGTACAGTACAGTACAGTACAGTACAGTATAGTACAGAGGGTCTAGGGTTCCGTCCAGGGTTTCGTATGGGTTTGTTACGGTCATATGCTCCTATCTTATATGGCATGTGGAGCCTATGCCATAGCATCTCTAGAGTGCCTATTGCCATTGTCAGCTGGTTACAGGACGCCACACCTCTTACCCATACACATGTCACAGCTGCTACATACGTCACTCTTCTGATCCCACACTTTCACTTATACATGCTTGCACTCACACGTCTCACACTTGTACTGCCGTCCCACACTTGTACTGCCCTCACACCCACCCGTGAAGTACATGGCGCTCACTCCCGCGGCGTTGCCTATGAGAGACGTGAGCACGCCCCACTTGTCCCCCCCGGCGCCGCCTCCGAAACCGCCGCCACCGCCCGCGGCGGCTCCGAAACCGGCGCTGCTGCCTCCGGAACCGCCGCCGCTGCCGACCGCGTCCACGACCCAGGAGGAGCCGTCCGAGTAACCGATGCCCAGTAACCGCCCGCCCTCGGCTGACCAGGTGACAGACTGGACGGGCACGGGGCACAGGTGCAGCGCCGCCTCCACGTTGCCTGATGAGACGCTGAAGATGTACACGCGGCCGCACACGGTGCCTACCGCGGCGAGCTTGCCTGATCCGACCACGGTGGCCACCGCGCTGCACGTCACCTCACGGCCCCCAGGGAGCCGGAGGGCATGATTAGGACGCGGCGTGGGCAGGTGTGCCTGAGCAGGCACGGCCTCCAGCAGGTTCCGCGTGGATGCCTGAGCAAGCAAGCGGTCCCGGGGGGAGGAGGCGCCGCCCCCGGAGCCTGCCGCGTCGTGCGCGTTGCCCGTTTTGGCACGGTGGGGCACGGGGCGGCCAAAACTGGACACGGCCCACACGCACACCGCGCCGTCCCGCGACGTGGACAGCAGCAGGTCGTTCTCACGGGTGAAGTTGAGTGAGGTGACCGGCCAGCCCACGTGCCCGGTCAGCACCGCGCATCCGGAACCGGTCGCGGTTTCAACCACCACCACCCGCCCGTCCGCCCGTCCCGCCCGCCCGTCGCCAGGTACGTCCCGTTGCCTGACGCGGCAATCGCCTGAACAGGCACCCCGTCGTGCAGCGTGTGCGCCCACTCGCACCGCGCCCCCAGCCCAATGGCCCACAGCTTCACTGAGCCGTCCGTATACCCTGCCGCGATCTGGGTGCCCTCTTCGAGGGTGGTGCAGCACGTGAGCGCGGAGCTCTGCTGCCGGCACATGTCAAACACGCCCTGGGGGTGGCGACGGGAGGCAAAGACATAGCTGTCAGACCTAGAGATATGTATGACAGGAGGGTTTAGGGTTGAAGGTGTTTGGTCTGAAGTTCAGGGTTTACGGCAAAGGCAGGGGGGGGCGAGTGGGGACAAATAAAGGCAGCGGGGGCGGAGTGGGGACAAATGAAGGCAGCGGAGGCGCGGTCGGGGCAAAGGCAGCGGGTGTGAGCAGAAGTTGGGGAGAGAATATTTCACTACGGCCACAAACAAGCACGCACAGTCAATGAACATTAAACGCAAACAAGCCCCCAACGCACAATCAACAACGAGCAAGCACAAACAGGCACACCAGTCACAGCAAGCCCCAACAAGGAAAATCACCATACAAGATAACAAGCAGCAAGCACGTGCACGAGGCCAAGAACAGGGCATGAAAATTACACAAGGACATGCTAAAGATACATCGAGAGTGCACGGGCAAGCACCTGCACATCCAAGTACCACAGGAACGCCTGGTCCTAAACCCTAAACCCAAAACCCTAAAACACTAAACCCTAAAATGAGAGCAAGCACCTGCACGTCCAAGTACCACAGGAACACCTGGCCCTAAACCCTATTGCGACTTCCTATGTGAACTTGGGTTCTCACACAAAAAAAATTGGCTCG